>PVKY010002576.1:0-24964 GCA_004027775.1 Bradypus variegatus | reverse complement strand
AAGGTGTGGAATGAGGGTCGGATGGGGGGGATGTTTAGAATTCTGCCAATCACAGGAGTAACTTTGCCCAGCCCATTCAGCTGTGGGTGGAATTTTGTCCTGAAGAGGTACCTTCCCCCATCCCCCAGCCTCATTTATTTTCTCTGTGGAAAAGTACAGTGCTGAGCTATATCATTCAATTTGTGTGTTTATTGAAGTGAACTCCAGAAATAGCTTTCTTTTCCTAAAGGGGATCATCCTATATTTTGAAGTTATTTTTGAGTAAAATTGAATTATGTTGTGTATTGTGTTTCTTAATAGCAAATGCATTATTGGGCTGTTTTTATAATGTCCTGTTTACTGTAAATGAAATATGATAGCTGGTAGTGTTCAGAACTGTAGAAAATACTTTCATACCTATCAACAATGTCTAATTTGTATACGCTTCAATTTCCCTACAACTTGAAAGGGGGACCTTGTAGACATTAAAATACATACTTAGTCTAAGTCTGAGTCTGTGTACGTCTCCTCTTTCTTTACTCCTCCAGGCTTCAAATAGTCTTTCTGAAATGGAAAAGAAAACATCATCTTTTTGCTGACCCAGCCAGTGAAGAGGCTTCCTTCTTCCCATCTCCTTTCTTCCTGTAGCTGAGTGATGATGGGGCAGGAGGTGGAGCTAGAGAGAGCTGCAGACAGAGACGTTATCCTCCACAGATAAGCAGTAATGGTGGCTGGTATTTCTCCAGCTAGAAACTCCACATTTCCTCCAGACTTGGTTGTCATCATCCAGCAGAGGTGACCTGTGTACAAAATGCAAATTGATGTCTTTGCTGAGGAAAGACTATGTTCCATCCCATCTGCAGTCGCTGACTAGGGACAGTACATTTACCTGCTACACCGCCCATAGCCTCCACAAGCCATTCCCTAACAACAGTTCACCCGCAGGCACTCCCAGAGATATTTTTAGCATCCACATGAGAATTTGCAGGGCAGTACAATTAACTTTTGTCTTCTCAGAATTCAAAGGAATTTGTATTTTCTTACTGAATACATATAACTTATCACTGTAAGAGATACTCAGTTTTCTAAATTAACAGAGGACCCTCACGTTGGGCAACTCCTGAAAATTGTCAAATCTGAATGTATGACTTTTAATCTTGATCAATTAGGGCAGTATTGGGAGAGAAAATGTGTCAGGAGTTTTAGTCTTGGATATTCTGAATTAACTGAGCATTAAATAGGAAGTTAAAGAATCCAAGGAAAATGCCCCTTTCAAGAAACCATGGCACTGACTAGATATCACTGTTTGGAAGGGAGGGAAGGCTCTATTTGGTGTTAGAACAAGAAGCCCAGTGGCAAGTGTTCAGCCTCAAAGAGAAGAGCTGCAATTTGTGTGGCTAGCTGGGGACCTGGAAGCCATGCCTCACAAGGTATTAGGAACTGGACTCAGACTTCCAGAGGGCTCTGGTACTTAGAAGAGGGAATCAACTCTGCTGCCTATAGTGAGAGGTGAGAGTCTGAAGTTCCATGAGGGACTTGGGATAGAATGAGCCGAGAAGGATACCAGGAGGAGGGCTTCTGCTTGGCAGGGAGCAGCCTCTCAGGAGTCAAGGTGGAGGTGTTAGGGAGAGTGAATCCTGCCCCGTGGCAAGAGGGGTTGGATACCCTGAAAGAATATGGCACTTGCTCATCTCAGGCCAGCCTGGGAAGCTCCAGTCAATGCCTCTTGAGTGCAAAGGCACGGGGATCCTACTGTGGCATCAGACACAAAGGGGTGGGAGGCCAGGGCAAGCACTTTGCTCCTGAAGACCCCAGAGCCACCCTTTTCCATCTATGGCCCATCAGCCTACAGCTGCAGCTCTGCAGTCTGAACTGAGTCTCATAGACTGCAGAACTCAGGCTGGCCTGAGAAGCATCACGTCTCTCACCAGCCTAGAGCCATGAGGACATCAGAGTAAAAGGAAAGGAGTGACCCAGGTGTCAGGTGCCTTCTAGAACCAAGCATACATCACAGTGACTTGGGGCAATGGCCCCTGGGCCTTGCCTGGAGGAGGAAGAAAGACATCCCACAAGGGTGCATGTGGAAGGCCAGGTGCAGTCACTACTGAGAGGTTTAAGTGTTGGTCCCTTGAACTAACAGGGAGAGAGAAGGGCTTGGAAACTATTGGGAAGGCCTCGAATACCAAGGCTCTGACGCTTATGCTGAGGGAGAACCAGGCAACTGCTGGTTTGCATTAGGCCTCCTCCCGCAGGCAGCTGCAACCTATTAAAGCAGGGTTCAGCTGAGGCAGAACACAGGAGTAGTCCCTCCAACCCACCCCACCCCAGCCAACCCATGCTCCCCCACCCTACAGGGCTCTAAGCAGCACCCTGGCAGATAGCTTGAACTTGCCTGCCACCCCACTGACCCCATTCTGTGCAAGTCAAGGTCTCCCATTGTCGAGCACTGTCTATTCTGTTCTCTGTAGTTCTCCACAACTCCACGTCTCCCAGGGCACTGCCCTCTACCCACAACTCCCTGTCCCCTACACACACACATTACACCCAGCCTGGGCTGTTCCTTTGTCAAAGGGGTTGTGTCTGGCTTCCCCACCTCCTCCCTGTCTTGGAAAAGAAATGGGGATAGATACTTACAGAGGTTGAGAAAAACTGTGAGCTGGTCTCTAGAGGCAGGGGCATGGCTTTGCTGGCCTGAGTACCCAGCCCTAAATGCCTAAAGGATCACCGAACTCCCCCATCTTTACAAACTCCTGTTGGGGCAGGGGTTCATCTGGGTACCCCTGGGATATGTAGTTCTGGCCTGTATCCCCATCTCCAGTCCCCCAAGACCCAGACCTGCCCTACCCCCTCCAGGAAACCTGTCCTGACCCCACTGGGGTGCAACTGCCATGGCATGCCTCTCTCCTGGGTCTCAGCATCTGCCTGGACCCAGGCTCGGGGCCCTTCTTCCCAGTTTCCACTTGAGAAACCATGGCCAGGAGAGCAAATCTGGCTATTTTTGTACAGCCACTCCCACCTGAGAAGAATCTTAACTCCACTATACCAAATTGCCTCCAGTTTCCTGCAAGTAACAAACTATTGCCTTCCTCCTGGCCTTTGCAGGTGCTGTTCTCTGCTTGGAGTGCCCTTTCACTTCCTCTACTCTAGTTAATGTTCACTCAACTTTCAGGCCTCAGCTCTGAGCTGCCCTATTTGGGCTGAGTTCTGCAAAACGGCTCCTTCCTGCCAAGTTTAGGGTGATCCATGTGCCAACAGCCTCTTAGAGGGCCCAGGGCTCCCCTGGCAGAAGGGCTGTGTAGGCCAGAGAAGTAAAAGGGGGGCAGCTGAAACCTTCAGGGACACTGAGCAACCCCTGTCCATCCCCTCCCTTCTCACCGAGCCTCCATCTCCTCTGGCTTGACTGTCACAGCCAAGGCTGACTCGAAAAGGGCCAGTAGCCCCTTTGGCTGAGAAGTGGGCCCAGCCGTGTCCTGTGCAGCCTCCCCCTGCCAGGTTCCTCCCAGTCATGGGTGAGGCTACTGTATCCTAGCCTCTCTTTAATCCTGGCTCCTGATGCTGGCGCCTGGCTGTGTGACCTGTCCCTCTCTGGGCCTCAGTGTCCTCATCTGACCAACGGGCCCTCCCTTACCACCTTCCAGGTCAGTGTGAGGATCCACAGCAAAGCAGAAGAGGAAGTGGGCTGGGTAGGAGGAAGAGGCAGGGTAGCCCTAAGGCTAGCCAGAAGCAGGTAGGCCACCATGACCTGGCCTTAGCCTAAGGCCCCAGGGAGCTGAGCCAGCTGCCTGTGCAACCACCATGGCCTCACAGGCGCAGGATGTCTACAGGGGCTGTCAGGAGTCCCTCAGCTACCCCAGCTCCCCACTTCTCACTTGGGCCCCCCATTCCCCTTCTGTGCCCCTTCCTCTCCATTCCCATCCCTTTGCCCATCAAGGTCTCTCTCCTCACCTTCCATCTGGTTACCTGCATTCCTCCTCTTCCTCTTGGCCCTCTTTCTTCACCCTCATCTCTGCCCCGAGACATTTTCTCCCTGGCTCCGGGATGGCCTTAGGGGTCTTGAGGAGCGCCTAGCAATCTGACACATTAGATCACCAGGTTCTACCATGGAGCCTGCCTAGGACCCTGACTTCTGCTGCATTGCCTCCCCTACCTGGAACCAAGTCACCCTGAGTACACCCCAGGGTCCTTGCCCACTCAAGCTGGCATGGCCTTGTAAGCACATGTTCACATGTGTGGGGAGGGGTTGGGGTGCTGTATGGTACTGCTAGGTTGGGGGCAACTTGAGAGTGACCAAGGACGGGCAGCAGCCAGCCTGGGATGGGAGAGAGTTGTGGGGGGAGGTGGGTGCAGGACAGGAACGTATTTGGGTGATGACATGGGCACACATGAGACCCACAGAGACTCCCTCTCCACAATGGTGCA
Source organism: Bradypus variegatus (assembly GCA_004027775.1). Classification (NCBI taxonomy): domain Eukaryota; kingdom Metazoa; phylum Chordata; class Mammalia; order Pilosa; family Bradypodidae; genus Bradypus; species Bradypus variegatus. Next base: position 20,566 of record PVKY010002576.1, on the reverse strand, counting down.
TCCATCCCCTGGGCCCTAGCAGGTCCAGCACCCCCTGGCCCCCCATCTGCTGCCTGCCCAGCCTGGCAGTGCTCCTCTGCAGCCTTCTGCCAGCGCAGCCAGCCCCCTGCCCCCACGGGTGTCCATGCCAGCACAGCATTCCGCAGGCCTGGCAGCATCTCTCCAGCAGAAGCTGAGCAGAGAGGCCACTCAGCAGTGGTCAGGTCACACGGCTAGGCAGGCACTGGGGCCTGGGCCTCTGGCCTCCACTCCTCAGTTTGCCGGCAACCAGCCCTCGGACAGTCACCTTAAGGATTTGATCTCTGTATCTGTGGTCCCGGCTCCACCATCCCCCTGCCTTGGTCAGCTCTATGCAGCCAAAGGAGGCCACCAGGTAGGTATGGGTCGACCGGAGCCAAACCCTGAAAGCACAGAGCAAAATGAGCTCTGCGCCACCCTGGACAACCTTCGGGGAAGAGAGAGAAAGACCTAGACAAGCTGGGGGGTCCAGACTCTGCCCCAACTCAGAGAAGCCCAGACGGGGAGAGGGTGTGGTGTATGCGGCTGGGGACGCTGAGATTCAGTCCGGCAGTGTGGGGTCGCTCAGAGGAGCAGGTGGAAGCCGCCTCTCCAGCGCCCAGCTTCCCGACTTCAGGGCCACCTCCTACCCCGCCCCCGCCTCCGTGGTACTGCTGGAGGGTACCGAGGTTAGACTCGGGGATGAACTTCCCGTTGGGAAAGGGGGCTGGGCGCGGCAGTGTGGAGTCGGGGTCCATCTGTTCGGAAATAAGAAATGGGGGGATGGCTGGGTGGCCCCGGCGGCTCCAGGCAACGCGGGCTGCACCCAGGCGGCGCACACCACTCGTATCCGCGCCCCACGCCGGCTTACACGGCGGCCTGGCCCTTTAAGCGGCCAGACGGCGGCCCCAGCTGACGCGCCGGCTCCAATCGGCGCCCCGCGCCCCCCGCCTGCCGCGCCCGAGGCTCTGGGGCCGCAGCTGCTCGGCTGCTGGACTCGCCGCGGCCCTGCGCCTCCGCCCGCCCGGCCGCGCCCCCCGGGGCCATGGTCGCGGGGCCCAGCGCGGGGGCGGCCCCCAGCGCGGCGCTTCATGGAGCGGCCCCGGCCCGGCCGCCGGGGGCAGCGCGATTACGCAGGGCCCTGTGAGCCCCCAGCGCCACGGCACCATGGTACGCAGGGCCCTGCCTGTCCTCCCGCTTATCCGCCCACCTGCCCGCTCTGCTCTCCAAAGCGTACGGCCGGCGGGCTCTAGGTGAAGGGGCTCGAGGGATGCTCCCCCTTCCCCAGCCCCTCTACCCCACAATCCTTGGTCACCGAGGCCCGAGAATGCGGCGCAACGGCACGGTCCTCGGCCGGGAGGGGGGTTAAATTCCTGGGGTTGGGGCGCCGGCGCGGGATGCTAGGCACGGACGGAGGGGGGCGCTTCCCAGCGTCCGGGACGGCGCCGCCCTCAGGCTGGGTAATGCGGGAAGAGAGGGGCTCGGATTTTCGCCTGGGTCTCAGGCCACATGAGCGCTGGAGCCGCCCTTCCTGGGGGGCTTCGGGACCCTCTGAGTCAAGTTGGGGGTGGAGGGAGGGGGTGCCCGCATCTCCCGTGTAAACTCCTGTGTGACCTTGGGCCGGTCCCCGGCCCTCTCTGGGCCTGTTTCCTGTAGTGGAAACTAGCTGGGGTGCGCATGAACGCAGAGAAGTCTGGCATAGACTCTTCCAAAGGAGGGGCCTGAGGTCATGGACCTATGCCCCCTCACCCAGTCTGGGCCCACCCACTGCTTCCTGGGTGCTGGAAGTAATGGCATGGGCAGCCAGGCTGTTTCCAGTGTCCAGGGAGGCCTGAGGCAGAGTGGAAGCTGATGGCCTTGTGGCTGTGAGGCAAGGTACCCCTCAGGTGTAGAAGGCTGTGACCCTGGTGGGCAGCCTCTGCAGGTATCCCTGGTACCTGGCTTCCCTCAGCCTGGCTTGGGGAAGAGGGTTTGAAGGCATGAAGCCCCCTGGCAATGGGGGTGCCTGGCCACTCTCTTGGTCCTGCATCTTAGCCAGACTGGGGAGGCCTGACCCCAGGGGATGGGAGAGAGGGTTTGTGACTACAGCTGGCACAACCAGATGGGAAGGGTGTCCCCAGCTCTAAGGAACTGCACACCTGGCTGGTGAGGCCAGCACAACTGGTGGGCACTGCCTGGGAGGGGACTGGCAAAGGGGCAGCCATGGCCTGCTGAGGGGCCACCAGTTGTGGATTCAGGCAGCATCTGTATGTTCTGCTGAGGGAGTTCAGCCAGGATGCCTGGTGGTGTGGTTCTTAGGCCCTCAAGGGCCAAGCAGGGGGTGACTTGCCTGGACCTTGTCTTGGAAATGGAGCCTTTGGGGCGCCCCCCCCCATCATGCTAACCCCTCTCCTGCTGTGGTCAGCTGGAGCAGGACCTGCTCATGGGAAGGTTGGTTATTCCTCTCCCTATGGCAGGTGGACACTGGAGTGTGTCCCGTGAAAGGGGAGCAGAGTGGTCTGGGGCCCTACGGCCTGGATGGGCTTCCCACCCACAGGCCTGACTTTGGCAAGCCCTTATCCAGGTCACTTCTCCTGCCATTTTCTGGCTCTTGGAAGCCCTAAGGAGCCCTGTTACAACCCAAGCTGGACCAAAACTCCTCACTGACCTGCAGGTGTCCGCGGCTCCGGGGAGGAAGGCGGGGATTGCCAGGGTATTAGTGGGGCCTAGAGAATCTCAGTTGGTCCCCTGGGCAGGAGGATCCCCAGCCATCTCCTCCTGTTTTATAAGTCGTCACAGACCAAGAAATCCAGCCTCATGGGGTAGTGTTCAGCCCAGCGGGGAGGGGGTGGCCTTAGCAGAGCTGGGAGTCCAGGGACTCTGCTGCTGTGTGCTCTGGGACCCTCCCTCTATGAGCCTCGGTTTTCTCACCTGTGCAGCAGAGGGGTTGGTAGCCAGAAGATGAATCAGAGGAGGGAGATGAGAGGGATTTGATGCCATGTCCCCATTAGGTTAGCAGAGTCTAGACAGGCCGGCAGCCCTAGGGGAGAGGGGCAGATGGCAGCTTCTTGGCTGGGGGGAGAGGAGCATGGTGGAAGAACTCAAGGAAGATGGCGCCCACGGCCAGAGGCCTGGACAGACCTGGGACCTGAGAGGGCATAGGGGGTGGGTGGGTTTCCACTCAGGCTCCTGAAGAGGTGAGCTTGCACACCAGACCCACCGGTCTGGACCACTGCTGCCTGGGTGGGGGAACTGGCATGGGGGGCGGGGGCAGACCATGGTTGGCTGGGGCCAGAGTTTCACCTGGGGCCTGCAGGGAGGTGCTGGAGGAGGGTGGGGACTGGATGGCTTTGTGGGTTAAAGCATCCCTCAGGTATGGGTGGACAGAGCTGAGGAGGACCAGAACCTGGAACCAGGAGGGTTTGGTCCAGCCCAGCAAGTAGTCGACAGATATTAATTGAACATCTGGGCATGGGACCCTGGACCCTGTGCAAGGGACTGAGTGGGCTTCTTCTTTGTGCTGTGTACCTTTTGGGGAGGGCACTGTGATAGGGCCAAGAATGACTGAGCTGGCTCCTATTCTGGGCAAGTCACAGGTACTGGATGTGGCCCAAGGGCCTGAGAGTCTGACCCATTGGATTTTGAGGGCCACTTTGAGGCTCCAGAGGCCCCAGGTAGTATGACCCCCAAGACAGGGCCATCCACAACCTGGACCATCCCTCACCAGGGGGCCTGGAGGTCTGGTGGGCCAACGGCCTGGGCCCCCTTGGGGGCCTCCTGCTTCCAAGCATGGTGGACAGATAACAGCCGCCAACCCCATCCTCACAGAACCTCTGGGTGGGGGTGTGGGGTCATCACGCCTGAGGTCACAGGTGGGGTGGCAGGGAGACTGGTCCAGCTCTGGCTGAATGAGGAGGCCCTGGCTGGACCTCACTGGCCTCCTCAGGCAGGGCAGTGGGAGCAGGGCAAGGAGAAGTTATAGGTGCAGGGCCCAGATATCTTCACAAAGTCTTCTACTTCTGTAGGCCTTGGGGCCGAGGCCTTGAGGCCCCCTGTTGGTGAGGTGCTGCCCCCAGGGGTGCTGCAGGCTGAGCTTTGAGTTTGAAGTCTATTCTTAAGGTGCGTGGGGTAGGGCAGGCTTGGTTGTATTTGTATGTGCGAGAGACCATGGAGGAGAATCCACCATGCTGCAGACAGTAGGAGCTCAGGAAATGCCTGGGTCCCTTCTAGGGTGACCAACCAGTCCCAGTCTGCCTGGAGTTGCCCTGGTTTTAGTACTGAAAGTCCATATCCCCAGAAACCACTAGTCCTGGGCAAACCAGGAAGGTTGGTCCTCCCAGTCCCTACCTGTCCTTTTTTCCCTTCCCTATTCACAGAAGAACCAGATACCCAGAAAAGTTAGTTAACCAATCCAGGAGCTGATCTTTGGCCTCAGACAGCCACAGTCGGAGTCTGAGCTCCAAGGGATAGCTGATTTGAGGTTGAACCCCTGTTCCCCTACTTCCTTGCTTGAGCTTCGGCTCTTCCTCCGTGATAGGCTGCCTTCCCGATGGTGGACACCACTGGGGAAGGGAGGGCCACAGGGGGTGGGCTGGGGCCTGTGCCCATGACCCTCTCCTGCACCCTCCACTCCCGCAGTTGCTGGTTGAGAAGACAACCGACTCACCAGCGGCCGAGTTCTCGCTGGTGGAGGACGTGGCGCTGCACTTCGCCTGCTTGATGGGCCGCCTGAACGAGCAGCGCCTCTTCCAGCCCGACCTGTGCGACGTGGACCTGGTGCTGGTGCCTCAGCACAGCGTCTTCCCGGCCCACAAGGGCGTGCTGGCCGCCTACAGCCAGTTCTTCCACTCGCTCTTCACCCAGAACAAGCAGCTGCAGCGAGTGGAGCTGTCCCTGGAGGCGCTGGCGCCGGGCGGCCTGCAGCAGATCCTCAACTTCATCTACACGTCCAAGCTGCTGGTCAACGCAGCCAACGTCCACGAGGTGCTCAGCGCCGCCTCGCTGCTGCAGATGGCCGACATCGCCGCGTCCTGCCAGGAGCTGCTGGACGCCCGTTCCCTCGGCTCACCAGGCCCCGGCGCCGTGGCCCTGGCCCAGCCGGCCACCGGCTGCACCCCGGCCGCACCGCCCTACTACTGCGACATCAAGCAGGAGGCCGACGCCCCCGGCCTACCCAAGATCTACGCCCGCGAGGGCCCTGACCCCTATTCGGTGCGCGTTGAAGACGGGGCAGGGGCTGCTGGTGGCACCGTGCCTACCACCATTGGGCCCACGCAGCCCTTCTTCAAGGAGGAGAAGGAGGGCAGTGTCGAGGAGGCCAGTGGGCCCCCAGCCACCTTGTGCAAGCTGGAGGGTGGGGAGGAGCTGGAGGAAGAGCTGGGGGGTTCTGGCACCTACAGCCGCCGGGAGCAGTCCCAGATCATCGTGGAGGTGAACCTCAACAACCAGACGCTGCACGTGTCCACTGGGCCCGAGGGGAAGCCGGGCGCTGGCACGGGCCCGGCCACCATGGTGCTGGGCCAGGAGGATGGGCTGCAGAGACACTCAGAGGACGAGGAGGAGGACAATGAGGAGGAGGAGGAGGAAGAGGAGGAGGAGGAAGAGGGTGGGGGCAGTGGAGGAGAGGAGGAGGAGGAGGAAGAGGAGGGTGGCAGTCAGGGAGAGGAGGAAGATGAGGCGGAGGAAGGGCACAGCGAGCAGGAGGAGGAAGAGGAAGAGGAGGAAGGGCACAGTGAGCAGGATCAAGAGAGCTCAGAAGAGGAGGAGGAAGAAGAGGGGGAGGCTGGGGGCAGGCAGGTGCCAGCAGGGCCCAGGGGGCACCGGGGCAGTCGGGCGGACCCCCCTCCCCTCGGTCGCATGGCCACGCGGTCCCGGGAGAATGCCCGGCGTCGGGGTAGCCCTGAGCCCGAGGCTGATGGCCAGGGGGGTGGGAAGCGGCCAAAGCCACCCCCAGGAGTGGCCACTGCACCGGCCAGAGGGCTGCCTGCCACCGACGGGCTGGGGGCCAAGGTGAAGCTGGAGGAGAAGCAGCACCACCCGTGCCAGAAGTGCCCACGTGTCTTCAACAACCGCTGGTACCTGGAGAAACACATGAACGTGACCCACAGCCGCATGCAGATCTGCGACCAGTGCGGCAAGCGCTTCCTGCTAGAGAGTGAGCTGCTGCTGCACCGGCAGACAGACTGCGAGCGCAACATCCAGGTGGGCCTCCAGCGGGCTCCACGGGCGACGGGGCAGATGGCTAGCTGGGGCCACAAAGCTAGCCAGGCTGGGCCAGGCCAGAACTAGGCTCCGGCTACCAGGGTCCTGCTGCTCATGCTGCCAGACAGTTGGCAGGCCTGGCCCAGCCCCACCCTCCCTGGGGAGACAAGGCATAGCCCCCACACAGGCAGACCCCCAGCCCCAGTGTGAGTAAGGAGGGCAGGACCCAGGTTCTCAAGTGGTGGGAGACTCAGGGACAGCTGGAGCATCAAGGAGGGCTTCCTGGGAGAAGTGGATGAAGTTGGGCCTCAGCATATGGAAAGGATGTGCAGAAAGGATTGGAACAAACAGTACCCTTGGTGAGAGGGCAAAGAGGAGCACAGACTTGGGACAGTGACAGCAGAGAGTTGTCTAGGCAGGAAATGAGGTCAGGGGGACAGTCGGCAATTTGGAAGTCCAGTCAGTGTTCTAGCAAATTCCTAAGGCTGCAGGAAGGTCAGCAGGGCCACTGCATAGTTTCACAGATTGTGCACTGCACAAAAGCACCCACATAGGAAGGAGGGGTTTGCCAAGAGGGGGCACCCCTTTCAAATTTCCACCAAGGTGCTTTGTAGAGCTGAGGGTGACACAGCAGGAGGAAGCCTCTGCAGTCAGCTCTCTGGAGAGCCAGCTGGCCTGGGGCTCAGGAAAAGGCCCTGCATGAGAAATTTGGGAGGAGCAGGGGCTCCTGGGGCTGATCTGGGGAGCTGGGATAGCTGCCTGGCCTTGGGCCAACCTAAGTTGGTTTGTGCCAGCCAGGTAGCTTACAGGTAGTTTTTATCTTTTCTGGTCCAGGAGACAGTAGGGCAGGTGGGTGGGTGCTAATTGCCTGAGCTAATTGCTAATTGCAGCATACTGTGAAGAAAGTTACCTGGGGGTTCCCTGATAACCTGCCCCACCATCAAGCACATGTTTGTACTTGTCTGCCAACTGGGCTGCCCTTCCACTCAGGGCAGAGGAAACCAGGAACAGTGGGCAGGACCAGGGGGAGCAGAGAGCAGGGAGAGGGGTTTGGTCTCCAAGGCTCTCACCACCCTCCATTGCCTGATAGGACCTGGTCCCTTCTGCATTCCTCCCCAGACAACCCCTTTGGGACCCGTCCCCTCTATGATGTTGGGGCATGGGTCCCAGCAGGGAGAGGCAGCAGACAGAATGCCCCCCAGGTCTGCCAGGACCTGTTATGTAAAAGGGGTTTCTCTGTGAACTGAGTGCGTGGCCCTCCGTACATGCAGCAGGTCTTCAACCAGTTGTCTGTCTCCTCTATGTACAGACATGCAGGCTGAGGCCTTTAGAAGGTCTTGTTGAAGTGAGTATGGCGGTGGGTTGGGGGAGAGGCTCAACCTAAAAGAGGTGTCTGATCTAGTTGGACTTCCAAGGCCTGGGGTGGGGCCGAAAGCATTCAGGGAATTACCTTCCCTAGCTCCCAAAAGATCAGATCTGGCTGATCCTCTCTCATCAGCTCATTTTAGGTGGGGAAACTGAGGCCCAGGGAGGGGCAGTGACTTAACCAAGATCACACAGTCCTAACAGGATCTAGGGCCTAAAGTCCTTTCACCCTGCAGTGTGTAACTTGTGGCAAAGCTTTCAAGAAGCTCTGGTCCCTCCATGAGCACAACAAGATCGTGCACGGCTATGCAGAGAAGAAGTTCTCATGCGAAATCTGTGAGAAGAAGTTCTACACCATGGCCCACGTGCGCAAGCACATGGTGGGTAAGTCTGGGCCAGTGTGGGGATGGAGCCTGAGGACCCAGTGAGGCCAGCTGTCAGGTGTGCTGGGAAAGACTTTCCATCCTGTTGGGGGCATGGGCAGTGTGAAGGGGTGAGAAGGTCCCTCTTAGTTGGGAAGCCTGGGTGCAGTGACAGGTATAGCCTGGGCAGCCATCAGGGCCAGAGCTGCCATGTGCAGTTGGGCAGGTTACGCATTGCACAAGGGCAGCTGGACCAAGGGGCAAGTAGAGATTGGAATCCAGCTGGCACATTGCTAACCAGGCTGTACATCCTGGCAAGGGTTGTGTCCACTAAGGGGAAGGAGCACCTGTTCTTACAATATACAAAGTGCCATATGGGCTGGCTCAGGTTCTTCTTGGGTTGATGGCAGCTATGGCTCTGATTCCTTCTCACCTGGCCCTCACAGGGCTTCAGGCTTCTCTGAATGCCACCCTGCATCCAGCAGTCATGCCTGGACACAATAAAGGAGAACCCCAAGTGGGTACTGGGCCACCCCACTGCCTCAGGAATGGCTTCCCTTCCCCTCTAGTAATGACCTTCTCTCCCCTGCCTGCTGTGGGCCTGGAGCTTGCAGGAGGGGTGGCCAGGGCCTGCCCCCTTTCTCCCCTGGACAGTGCCCAGGGGCCTCTGTGTGAACTGGCTGGGAGCTGGGACCCTAGGTTCTAGGTGTTGGCCAGGAGCTTGCTGGGAAATCCAGGGCTGTGGTCCTTTCTGGGCTCAGATGTCCCAACTCTGAGCTCAGGGGGGCCCTCCCTATCTCCAGTTACTTTCTCCCAAATCTTTGAAGAGTTTGTTGGGCCTCACCTGTCTCTGGGTTCTGGGGCAATATACCTTACTCCTTCAGGACTGCCGTTTAGGGCCCGAGACTGGGCCTTTACCAGCACCATCCCCTATAAAGCCCAACTCCCCCTGGGGTGTCAACACCACCACTAGCCCCTTTTCATAGAAGAGGAAACTGAGGCACAGAGAGGCCTTAAGGGAGCCAGTGGCTGGGCTAGGAGTTGAACTGAGGCTGGTCCCCCTTGGGGTCCTTCATTCTTTCCGTGAAGGCTTGGGAGTGAAGAGGCCTCAGCTGTTTCCTTTGGCAAGAGCTTGAAGAACCATGAGGGCCGGCAGTGCTTGTCTGAGGCAGACCTTCAGGGCAGACAGGGAGACCTACCCTCCAGAGGGAAGGGGGTTGTCGGGAGACCCTCAGCCAAGGGAGCCTCACTTGGAAGTCCTTGGACTGGACCCCACACTTGAGTGGCAGGTCAGCCCCAGGTTCTGGGATGATGACCTCATTCTCTGTCTGCCCTGGGACAGTGGCTATGAGGCAGGCCCCAGGGTAGAGTGGCAGCCCCAGGCTGTCCCAGGAGGTGGGCTCTGGGCCCAACATAGGGGGGGCTCGAGCAGGGGTCCGCTGAGACATGATGGCCGTGGTGCCTGCCCCACAGCCCACACCAAGGACATGCCCTTCACCTGCGAGACCTGTGGGAAGTCCTTCAAACGCAGCATGTCTCTCAAGGTGCACTCGCTGCAGCACTCAGGGGAGAAGCCCTTCAGATGTGAGGTGAGTTCCTTCTCTTCACCTGCCCCAAGGGCAACCTGGGAAAACGCGGGAACCAGGCACCAGCCCTAGCAGCAGCTGCTTAAAGCCAGGGGGCTGGGGGAAATGGAGTGCAGGGGCCGGCCCTCTGATGTCCATGCCCTGGCTTCCCACTGCCCTTCCTGGTTGCCCGGTTAGCCCCACCCACCCCTCTCCTCCCCCAACACCCACAGGTTCAGGGTGGGAATCTACGGGCTGGAGCAGTGGAGACAGGCTTTCTGGGAAGGTGGAAAGGACAGTGTCCAAGGCAGGGAGATCGAGGATGGAGATAGGTGGGGTTGGTGGTTGGTGGAGGGGGCACAGGGCCTCTGGCCTTAAGCAGGAGGTCTTCTGCTGTGTGGCCTTCTCCCAGTCCCCACCCGGGTCCTGAGTGTGCTTGTGGCCTCTCTGCTCTGCTCATGCCCAGCCACACCCAGAAGCACCCTGGCCTGCTGTGCTCTCTGGGTGGTTCTCATGCCCCTCCTCCCACCCTAGAACTGCAACGAGCGCTTCCAGTACAAGTACCAGCTGCGATCGCACATGAGCATCCACATTGGCCACAAGCAGTTCATGTGCCAGTGGTGCGGCAAGGACTTCAACATGAAGCAGTACTTCGACGAGCACATGAAGACCCACACAGGTGAGGCAGCCCCGGGAGGAGGGCTGGGGCCCCTGCTCAGGACACATGCATGACCCTGGGCCCCCCCTTATCTCCCTGTCTAAGGCTGGGGGCCAACCTCCCTGCCTCCCAGGGTTGGGTGAGGCCGGCACAAATGGCACGGAGTAGGGAGGCGCGCCAGGGCCGGCCTCCCATGGCCGACCGCGGGCTGGGGTGAGGTGAGCCGCCCCCCAGTGACGCCTGCCACCCGCCCGGCCCCTCCGCCCAGGGGAGAAGCCATACATCTGCGAGATCTGCGGTAAGAGCTTCACCAGCCGGCCCAACATGAAGCGGCACCGGCGCACGCACACGGGCGAGAAGCCGTACCCCTGCGACGTCTGCGGCCAGCGCTTCCGCTTCTCCAACATGCTCAAGGCGCACAAGGAGAAATGCTTCCGCGTCAGCCACCCCCTGGCCGGCGACGGGCCCCCCGCGGCCCCAGGCCTGCCCCCCGCCCAGCCTCTCGCCCACGCCCTGCCCCTGCTCCCGGGCCTCCCGCAGACCCTGCCGCCCCCGCCCCACCTGCCGCCCCCGCCTCCGCTCTTCCCCACCGCCGCCAACCCCGCCGGGAGGCTGGACGCCAACAACTAGCGGCGGGCTGCGCAGGCCCCGGCGCGGACCCCGAGCCCCGCGCAGGGGGTGCTCCGGGAGGGACCCCCGTGCCCTCCCCGTCCGCCCTGTAGCAGGGCAGCAGCACGGGACTGGGTTGTAGCCCACACACCCCCTACTCAGGAGGTGGGCTGACAAGCTCTGCTGGAAGGCCCTGGCCCTGGGGGCGGGGCGGGGGTGCAGGCTGGAGGCCCCAGCAGGGCTGGTGGAGGAAGCCTGGCTCCCAAGTGCCCCACCTTTCAGCAACACATTGACACCTTTACCGTTTTTAAGTGGTAAGGGAAAAAAATGAGAGGAAACTATGTGCAGCTCCCACCCTCCCGGAGAGGGGGTTGCTGGAGGTAGCAGGTACAGTGAGCGGGTGTGACTCGTCACCAGTTACTCTGCTGAGGCCTGAGCCAGGGGGATAGCCAGGCCGAGCCTGGGTCAGCTTCAGCGTCTCAACTCCATTTCCCCTATGGATTTGGGGAGAAGCTGGGGCTGCCAGCCCCCTTGGAGGAGGTGTGGACCTGGTCTGAGGGCTGCCAGCATCCAGGCCCAGGCTTGAGGCTAGATAGGCATGAGCGCCTGGGGGAGGGGAGGGCAGGGGAGAGGTCCCAAGACCATACCGGGCTCTGCACGTTTGGGGTGGGGCAGACAGGGGCTGGACCCCAGGGATTTGCTTTCTCTTCCCCACACCCCTGCCAGCAGGCACAGGGATCCTCAACCTGTACCAGGCTGCACTGAGGGCCCCAAGTCCTGGAGAGGTTGTCCCCAGAAGCCACTGGGCCTCAGGGTGCTGTGGGCCAGGACCTGGATGGGCAGACAGGCTGTGGCTCCCACAGCGCCAGCTCCCAGGGGCCCCAGTCAAGGAGCCCCTGCAATTGATTTGGACCCTAGGAGCAGGTTTGAGCAAGTGTTTAGGGTTTCAAGGTGCTATCCGTGGGGCAGGGCCGCTGCTCAGGGAGCACCCCATCCCTCACCAGCTGCCCCGGCCACATCTCCCATGCTCCAAGGAGATGTTTGTGTCCGTGTGCGTCTCTGCTCCCCAAAGGCCAGCACCAGGCCTCAGCCTCCACCCCCCGCTGGTCTCCAGCATTCTTGACCCTCCTGGGCTGCTGCAGGTGAGCGGAGCATGTTCATGTGCCCAGGGAGCCCCAGCCCCTGCCCAATGCCTGCCCCAATGCGGCCGGGCACTAGTAGGATGCCATTTTCTGTTGTCATTTAACATTTCAATTCCTGCCTTTAAAATGGGGAGGAAGGTTCCATAAGCTACATGTTTCCTAGTTAAGCTCTTTTCCTATTGTGTTTATACAGTTTTGTTTGTTATACTCTTTGCACCTTAAACCCCTGCTACTGCCCACCCACCCCCTCCGCCGCTGCCACCCTCCCAGCCTGGCTGGAGTAGGAAGAGGCCTGAGCCCAAGTTGGCTGCTGGGGGAATGGGAGGGGGCACTGGGCCCCACCAGCCTGGGGGCTGAGGCCCACGGCCCTGGGGCAGGGAGCTGGGGACATCTTAATCATCAATAAACGAAGCACTTTATTCTGTACAGCTGTGGGCAGGCCCTAGGCGCCTGAGTGATTTGAGGTTTTATAATCCAAGCAGCACCACCGTGATGGTTCTGCTGGCTTGGAGGGGGCAGTGCCATGAGAGCTTTCGTATGCTGGGACCCTGCCCTGGCCATGAGCTTGGGGTGCAGCTGGAGCAGTGGAAGCCCCTCCCCAAGAGAGGAAGCTTCCTATCTGGCTCCCAGCTCTGTGCAGCCCCAAACCTTCCAGTCTCTTGTGGGGCCAGGACTGGGCCTCCCAGCCTCCTTTACTGTAGCTCTTTCCCTCCCCTGCACCCCTTGATCTCTGGGCTTCCATGACATCCTCAGGGTTCTCTCACCCACCTTGTTTCCCTCCATCCCTTACTATTTCTAACCTCCAGTCACAGTGCCTGGAACCTTTTCAGAGCTGGCTCATGTTTTTCCAAAAAAGTTGATCTTCCCCAGCTGGCTGTGGAACTGGAGCACCCCACCCCACCCCCCGCTGCCATGGGTTCCCCAAGACATGTCAGTAGTACCAAGGACTCCCATGGGGGCTGGCGGTCTTGTCACCTGCTTGCCCCACTGAAGCCTGAGTGTGCCTGGGGGTTGAAGATGGATATGGTGGCGCTGATGGTGAAACGCGGTTCCAGGGCTTGGGCAGGAGAGGGGCTAGACAGCAGGCTGGGCAGCAGTGAAGGCGGCTCATCGTAGCTACAGTAGGCCCTGCCAGCCCCTCTCCTGGGAGGCCCCTATCCCAGTGGGGACAGGAGTCCTGGGTCCCTGGTGCTAAACGCTCTCTTCCTCTGGGGCCAGTGTTGATGGGAGCTCCTTTCCAGCTAGACCACACCACAAGAGTCTGAAGCAATAATGGAACCTCAGCAATGCCACTGTGAATAGGGGCTCTTGTTTTACCAGCTTTTACATTTCCTTTTCATATTTTAAAATGAACTAACAAGCCCTTGCATGTTGGGGTGAGGGGTCTGGGGCACCAGACCCACTTCCCAGGGCTGCTGGGGATGGGGGTTCAGCATCATCACCTCCTACTGGAGGTCTGCTGGGTGCTCCCTCTAACCAACTGGAACTCAGCCTGCTTGGCCAGACCTCAGGCCTGGAGCCTGGTCTTGGTGCAGCTGACCGTGGGTGGACAGAGAGACCGGGTGGGCCACAAGTCTGTGACCACAGTTCTGCGAGCCGGGACTGGGTCCAGAGCCTGAGCCTCCTTCCCTGGCATTTGCCATGGCCTCCTCAGTGCCCCTCACTGCGGGCTCAGTAGCGGGCAGGACAGCTGTGCCTAGGTGTATGGAGCTTTGCTCATGAGTGGGCACCAAAGGCCCCAGAGCCCGTGGGGGGTGGCAGGTGGGTGAGTGGCAAGGACGAAGGGGAATAAAGTCAGTACACTCCTGCCCCTTGGCCAGCCTTTTCTTTACCCTTTGCTGCCTGCCTGTCCCAACTCTTACTGGGAAAGACTTGGACCAGAGCAGACCATGATGGCCCAACGTGCAGACTACACGGGCATCTGTGCCCTGTAGCACCCACGGATCACATCTCCCTCGCTTAAGTGGGGGCTGGGCCTCAGGAATACCCAGAGTCAGCAGCTAAGGCAAGCGCGGAGGTGGGCCCTCGACTGGTGCTGGGTCTCAGGTTAGATGCAGAAGGGACCTGAAAGAGTTGCAATCCTGGGGCTTCTGAAGTTGAGGCCCCAAAGGAATGTTGCCAGGAGGCCAGAGGAATGTTGCCTCAGAAGCCCCAGGGCAGCAGGGACCAGCCTTTCCAGTTCAGCTCAGCCCTGGGGAATGCTGGGATGGGCAAGGTGGACTCATCTCTCCCTCAAAGGCAAGCGAGGTGGGAAGGGGCCAGAGATGCTGCCATGGGCCCCTGTGTGGTTGGAAGTGGGCGTGGGGGTGGGGGGAGGATGCAAAACTCAGATGGAAGACTTGGCTGCCTCCGAGGAGGGAGCAGGCTGTTCTCCCTGGGACCTCGGAGAATTCTTTCATTGCGCAAGTGACATCCTGAGCACCTGCTCTGTGCCGGGTGCAATTCCAGGTCCTGGGGACAGGTGGTAAAAGAGGATCCTGCTTTTTGTGGCACTTACCAGTATATAAGAGAGGTCTGGCAGAACCTTCCAGGACTGGGAGGGATCTCCCAGAGAGGAGGTGCAGATTCTTAGAATCTGTTCCACCACTGTGATGGAAGGGAGCGGGCACTTGCTCAGGTTGCCCCAGAGCAAGTCCTGCTGACAGGCCTGGGGGCCTGGCTGCTCCCCTGGTCTCTTGGGATTCTGCTTATCTGTGCTTCTGCTCTCTTCCTCTCTTGCTACCCATCAGTTTGCGCACTGCTTCTCTACACATCTTTTTCAGCACCCACCCCACCTTGTTCTCAGGATGGGTTGGGTTTTGCTGCAGTCACAGATTATCTCCAAATGTCAGTGGTTCAACACTGCGGTTCTGGGGGAAGCTCCAGGGCAGCCCACCTCCCTGTAGTGGCTCAGAATTCCAGGCTGCATTAATCTGGCACTTCTGTGTCAACATGGGTCTCTACAACCACCAGAGCCAGGGAAGAAATAATGTGGAGAATTACAAAAGAGCCCTTAAATGCTACCACCTGGAAGTGACGTATCACTATTTACATCTTATTATTCAAAGCAAGTACTATTGACCATGAGCTTACTTCAAGTGGCTGCGGAAATGCAGTCCTACTGTGTGCCTGAAAGGAGACGAGAACTGGAAATACTGGTGAACAGCAATAGTCTCTCCTACACCTGGGTTTTTGGATTCCAGAGATCAGGCTGCTAGATACCCAGCCCCTGGAGCTGGGTTCTAAAGTCCCTGGAGGGTCAGCAGCAAGATGGAAGTGCAGCATCTCCCAAGATTGTGTCTGGTTAGAAGGTGAGATAACTTGCTCCAGTCTCCATGGATGACAGCATCGGGTCTTCTGGGGAGTGGGGAGGAAGCTGTCATCCATCCAGCCTCCCACACATCTACCGCATTCAGCTGGAGACAGGGTCTCTGGAAAATCTTGTGGCCAAACCTATCCCAGCGCACCCTGGGAGCCCTGGCCTATGACCATCTATTGGGAACACTTCACAGTCGTCCTCACCACATGAACTTCTGAGGTGGAAGAAGACCCGAGGAAACAGGCTCAGAGAGGTAAAGTAGCATGTGGCCAGAAAGTGAAGCCAGGGTTCAAACCCAGGCCTGGCTGGATTCCAGAGCCATGGTCTTTAATCCTATGCTTGACTTCTCTGTGTCCCCCCAGCACAGAGGTTGGCACACTCGAGAGAGCACAGGGTGGATGGTGAGCCAAGGTGTTTGGTTGCAAACAACAGAGCCTTCTCTAGCTAATTTAAGTAGGAACAAATTCATGAAAAGGTGTTAATTAAATCTCCAAGAAAAACAGAGGCTTGGGCTGTCCCGCCTGGGGTGGATATGACTGCTGCTCCGGCTGGGTACCAAAGATGCTGACTGCTTGACACAAGAACCTCTGTCTCCAATGCCCTCCAAAAGGCAAACACCTCCTCCGCTACCCTCACAAAATGCTGTGTCGTGCTTGCTTCCTGGGTTTTCTCTCATCTGAATCAAAGTCTTGCATAGCTGTGCTAAGTGGCAGATCTTGGTCACATGTTTGTACCTGGCAGCAGAGGAGGCTGGGAAAGCAAATTATGTTTTCTACTTGGGGCAGGTGGGACTCACAAAGCAGTGTATTCCCCAAACGAGGGAAATTTGCTTTTTCTCTGCCCAAGAGCAACATATAGCCTCTTCAAAGTTCCAACAACATGAACAACAAAATGATCTCCATTAACAACCTTCATACAAATAAAAATGTGTCCATCTGCTTCCCAAAAGAGGCAATGTCATTTCTCTTCATTGACTGTGTCTAGCTCCAAATCCAGCGTCTGCAGGTGTTGGCCATGCCTCTTCTAGTTTGGCCATGATCCTGTGTTGGTGTTCTGGAATTTACAGACTATGTTGTAAATGTAACCATCACCAACCAGATCCTGTATAAAACAGAAGGGGAAAACGAGGGAAGGCCTGGCCCAACAAGGAAGAAAAGCCAGGAAGACACTGCCAACTGTCTTCCACCACTGGTAAAAGGGCAGAGATGGCACTGATGACGTTTTCTTCACTCCCCAGTTCACGGTCCCCCTGCCCTTATCCAGCACCCTAGATGGCCAAGGGAACACCCCTGGAAGACTGTCCCAAACCTGCATTCTTGAAGGATAGGAGCATCTGGTGTCTCGGATAAGGTTACTCGAGTTGCCCACTTACCTTTTACCTCCAACATAGAGCAAAAGGAATCACCCAAGAGGATCCCTGGGTTCTAGTCACGCTGTTTGCTTCCTACCCACAATGTGCAGCCACAACCAGCTTTCTCCTTGAAGTCCTAGTCCACATGTCTTCCTTTTTTGCCTGTTCTTCCCGGGGCACAGAGCCCCCAAATCATTGAGTGGTAGTCTCAGCTTCTAAATGAATGGAAACATGATGGAATTCCCTGTGAAAACAGTCTTTCCTTGGATAGGAAGATGGAGACCTTTCAATATTTCCAAGATATAAGAACAAGAAGGAAATTTCTATGAGTGAATTTAGGCTACGGTAGAGAGAAGAGTCCCTCCCACCCCACACTCCTCCCAGCCCAGTCCAGGGACCCAGGCGTTCTGAGAGAAACCACATGCATATTGGTCAGAGGTTCAGAGTATATACTGCACCCTATAGGAAGCACCCAAACCTCACAAGGTGGGGTCTGTGAGTTAGCACCATGATTGATTCCTCCATAGACCACCCCCCGCCCTTTCCATTGAGTCAGCTGCTTCTGGGTGATGGGTTAGACCAGTGCACTCTGCAAGCAACAGCACAATGCCACTCATCGTTTCCTATAGATGTGCATAGGAAAAAAAATCTTTTTAAATTAAAGTTTTACTTGGACACAGTTTAAGAAGACAAACATTTCTAGTAGCTTTATTTTTTAAACAAACAAACAAAAAATTGCAGGTCCTGCCCTCCTCCCTTGTAATTCCCCATAAGGCAGCCAGTTTTAACTCAGTTGTTTCTACTGATACTTACCTTTGTACCTACGAACAGTATGCTTACACCACTGCTTCCGGATTCTTACAGTTTTAGGCAACATCTATTGGTTTTTCTCTTCAACACTCCCTCCTCACTCATACAAACACCACACCTGTGGTTTCTTCTCCCCCTTTCTCCCAGTATAGTTATAATGTGGGGTTAGATTAACATTCAGTATATATATTATTATGACTTTATAAACATTGTTCTCAACCAAGGCTTATAATGGAATATTATTTCATTTCCTTCCTTGCACAACTTTTTACTTCTCTCTCTTTTTTATTTATGTAGGTTTCTATGGTCTTATCACTGTTGCACCCCTATACTCTTTGCCTTAATTGTAATTCTCCTAATATGTGCAAACATGGCGGGTGTGCTGTCAGTTTCCTCTCAGAGCCCTCTCACTCCACCCCCACTGGCATTTGGAAGGGCTGCTCTCTCTAGACTCCCCCATCCTCCTGAGGACCCCCTTAGCCTGTTGCCTTATGGGGCTCCTGTTTCCTGTTCCTGCCTTTATCTGGTTTGCTCCCTCACTTTGTGCACATCTTCCAGTGACTTCCTGAGGAAGGGTTTATGAGCCTGTGGAAAGCCGTGGCCACGCCTGACATGACTGGCCCCTCCCAGGCCCAGTAGCGCAGGAGACCACGGAGCTCCCAGGACCACAGGCCGATGGTTACCATCACACAGCTGCAAAGGGACTGCACACATGACGCTTGATCATATTATAACCCTGATGGCCCTGGGTGCACCAAGTTGAAACCATCTCCCATGAGGAAACTTGAGAAACTGCCTACCAACACCTCCCAGCTCCCAGGTGTACTTTGTGGAGACTGTATCCCTTAAGCTCACTGCAGAAGTCTTAAACTTTTAGAAAACTTATGTCTAAGTGGACTAATTTTTCCTAAGCCTAAATTGTACCTTCTTTTCAGGACTGCTTCAGGGAAGTAAATTTCTGGAGTCCTTGACCGCTGATACTACCCTTACACAGAGATGAGAGTTTGCCTGGGTGTAGAATTCTGGATTGGAAGACATTTTCCCTCAAAACTTTAAAGGCATCCCTTCTTCATCAGCTAGCTGCCCGTGTTTGTGTTGAGAAGCCTGATCCTGTGTGTATGGCCTGTTTTTCTTCCCCTGTAGGGAAGCTTTTAGGGCCTTCACTTTGTCTCCAGTGTTGTGAACTTCCACAATGATGTGCTTGCTATGCGTTTTTTTCTCATCCATTGTGCTGGATACTTGGTGAGTCCTATCAATGGGGGAAGATTTCCTTCACTCAGTTTTTCTCTGTTCTTTCTTAAGCTCCTGACTTTAGATATTGAACTCTTGGACTGTAATTCTCTTATGCTGTCTCTCATATTCGTCATCTCTTTCTGTTCTACTTTCTGTGAGATTTCCTCAAATTTATCCTCCTATCCTTCCATTGAGTCTTAGATTTCCACCGTCAGATTTTTTTAATTTCTAAAAGCTCTTCTTTGTCTTTTTGTACAGTGCTTGTTCTTTATATCATTTGAGCAATATATATTTTTGAGGATATTTTTAATAGCAATACTTCAAAACTTTTCTTCCTGCTTTTATTCTCCATTGTTTCCTCTAATTTCCTTTTTTCCTGCTTCTCTTTTATATTAGAGACTGTCCTTAAATGTTTGATGAACATTGATCATTTTTTTAATTGAAATTTTTGTTGAGATAATTGTAGATTCCCAATGTGTTTGTAAGAAATAGAGCAGAGTGATTCTGAGTACCTTTGGCCCATCCCCCCAGTGATAACATCTTCCAAAACTATAGTAGGCCATCACATCAAGATATTGACACTGATGCAATCCACCAATCTAACTTGGATTTCCCAGTCTTACTTGCACTTGTGTGTGTATGTGGACTCAGACTATACAGTTTTATCCCATATATAAGTTAGTGCATCAACCACCACTGTCAGGTTACAGGAGAGTTCCTTCACCATAAGGATCCCTCTGTTGTGCTTTGATAACCACACCCACTTCCCTCCTGGTACCCCCTTCCCCACCTCACACCCTATCCCAGTCCCCAGACCCTGGTAACCATTAATCTGTCCTCCATTTCAAAATGTGTCATTTCAAAAATGTTATATAAATGCAATAATACAGTAATCTCTTGGGATTGACTTTTTTTTACTGATCACATCCATCCAAGTTGTTGCATGTATCGATAGTCCGTTCCTTTTTATTGCTGAGTAGTATTCTGTGGTATGGATGTACCATGGTTTACCCATTCACCTGTTGCAGGACATCTGGACTGTTTTCAGTTTAGGGCTATTGCAAATAAAGCTGCCATGAACATTCATGTGCAGGTTCTTTCATGAACCTGTTTTCATTTCTCTGGGATAAATGGCCAAGAATGCAATTCCTGAGTCATATGGTCAGCACATGTTGAGTTTTGGAAGAAGCTGCCATAGTCTCTTCCAGAGTGCCTGCATTGTTTTACATTCCCTCCAGCAATGTGTGAGTGTGAGGGTTTGAATCTGTATGTACCCAAGTAAAGATCATGTTCTTAAAGCTAATTCATTCCTGTGGGTAGAGACCTATTGTGAGTGGGACCTTTTGATTAGGTCATTTCAGTTGAGGAGTGCCCTAGGTGGGTCTTAATCCTCTTACTAGAATCTTTTATAAGAGATTAAATTTAGAGAAGCTGAGAGAAAAGCCAGAGAATCTGAGAGAGAAGGATTCACAGAAACTGAGAGAAACCACAGAAACAGAGAAGAAGCCACTGAAGCCGGAAGCTAGAGGCAACAAAACCCAGGAGAGAAGGGAGAGACCTGCAGATACCACCATGTGCCTGGCCATATGGCAGAGGAGTCCAGGATCACCAGTAGCCAGTGTTTGGGGAGAAAGCATCACCTGTTGATGCCTCGAGTTGGACATGTCATGGCCTTAGAACTGTACAATTGTAAGTTAATAAATCCCCACTGTAAAAGCCAACCCATTTCTGGTATATTGCATTTCATCAGCTTTAGCAAACTAAAAGAATGAGTGATCCAGTTTCTCCACATCCTCACTATCATTTAGTGTTGTCGCTTTTCTTCATCCAAGCCATTCTGATAGGTGTTTAGTAATATCACATTGCAGTTTTAATTTGCATTTCCCCAGTGGCTAATGATGTTGAGCTTTGTTTCATGTGTTTGTCATCTGTATATCCTGCTCAGTGAGATGACTGTTCTTGCCTTTTGCCCATTTTCTAATCAGTTTTTTTTTTT
>PVKY010002575.1:0-24986 GCA_004027775.1 Bradypus variegatus | reverse complement strand
GACTTTGGGAACTATCTTAAGCAAATTCTAAATTCCAAACTGGTCTCCCATATCACCTTAAATGTTTGCCAGATTCATTCTCTGAGGCTAGTCATGTTTTTCTCCGAGAATAAAAATTGACACTGACATTAGCAAAGTATGGAACAGGGAAGGTGAATCTGCTGGGGAGGAGACACACAAGTAGCAGGTGAAACATTCCAAGCCTGACCCACGTCTTAATTTTTACCTGTTAGGGTTGTGTGAGTGCAGCACTGCCACAAGACGGGGGATCTTTGTGTCTACTGTCCCCTCTCCCGGCCACCCTGGCGAAGGTCTCACCGACCACAGAGATCATTCCACATCCCCCCCAGACACTCTCACACTAGTTAAAAGCTCAGGCTTCCTGGGCAGACCCCTTCAGCTCAGCTCCCAGCCCCCACCTGACAGCTGCCCACTGCCTCTCACCTCATGAAGCCCAGGAACACCAGGAGGACGAGGCTGACGAGCCAGCCGGCAGTGGCGAAGGCCTTGGGCATGGTGAGTGCGCCGGTGCCCACGATCAGGTTGAACATGTACACGAGGCCCACCTGGAAGCAGCAGAGGAGGCGGTCAGGCCCAGCAACCACTTAACCTTCTCCCCTTGGCTCCCTGGGTGACCCAAGGGCTGGGCCTTCACCAGGGAAGCAGTAAGAGGGAGAATTAGACCTGGTTCCTACAGAGGTATGCTCCGAAACCGGATGTCAGGAAACCAGACATTAACCCTTGAACTACCACAGAGCCCCTCGATCCAGATTCCTTTCAAAACATCTTCTCCATCTTTGCCGTCGGCAGTCCCATCATATGTTAGCTCTTGGCTTCTTGAGGGAACAGCATCAAACCTGGAGTACCTGGCACAGCGGACACCTAATACTGACTTCAAGGAAACTTCCGCTTTCCCAAGGCCTCTCAGCATGTCTCAACCCTCCTTCCCACCCAGCCCTTGCCATTAGTCTCTGGGACATGGGCATTCAACTGCTTAACCTTCTCCTAGCCCTGATCACACACCATAAAAACTGCCATTTTTAAGTGTGCGATTCAGTGTTTTTTAAGGTATTCACAAGACTGTGCAACCATCACCTCTATCTAACCCCATTTCATCACCACAAAAAGAAACCTCATACCCAGCAGCAGCAACTCCCCATCTCCCCTCCCTGGCAACAAATCTACTTCCTGTTCTATGGAGCTGCCTATTTTGTTAGACATTTCACATGAATGGAATAACACTATATGGGACCTTTTGTATCTGCTTTCTTTCACTTAGCATAATCTTCTCATGGTTTATCCGTGTTGGAGCATAAATCAGTGCTTCATTCCTTTTACTGGCTGAATAATATTCCACTGTATTACTAGACCACATTTTGTTTATCCATTCATCAGCCAATGGACATTTGGGTTGTTCCCATTTTTTGGCTATTACAAATAATGCTGGATGAACATCTGTATATAAGATTTTATGTGGATATGGGTCTTCAATTCTTTGGGGCATATATCTAATCTAGGAGTGGAATTGCTAAGCTGCTGACTTCAGGTTCCAAACATATCTCTAAATCACACCAACTCTAGTCCAGGTAATACAATGATTCCTTTTTCAAGAGCTCAACCCTGACATTTCTTTCTCTGACCTTCCACAAACCACCACCCTTTCTCCATTCCCACCGAACCCCCCTTTTCCTCATCATGACTTCTAATCCCTCGCACCCTCGCTGCCCAAGAGGTCCACCTCCATTTCGGCAACACTTCCCTTCTTTCCTGGGACAGTCGGCTGTTTTCTCAAAGCACTTAGTGCCCTAGCTTTCCTCATCCTTACCTTTTCCTCTTCTAACCTTTCTAAACTCCAGCCTTGGATAAGGCCCAACACCTGCTTTTGTTAGTCCCTAATAGAAAGCCACTAAAGGTTCCTGGAAGCGTTCTTTTTCTAAAAAAGTATAATGACTGGTCCCACGACAAATGGAGGGTCCCTCACCCGGCCCTGCAGCACCAGATGAACTGCACTCTTTGTTCAGGGCCTTCTTAGTTTCCCGCAGTAGCTCCTCCAAACCTCGTTCTTTGGGCCCTGGCCCCAGGACCCCATCTCTCAGATGAAGGCTCCTCCTCCTCCTCCTTTAGGGAGATGACTTGAGGCCACCAGACACACGAGGTCTACATCCTCCCCACCTGCCTTCCTGCTACCTGTGGAACATGTGTCCTTCTCCCTGTTGAGGCTAACTCCTGCACGTGAACTTCTGAGCTCAGCTCTTCCTTCTGCAATTCTTCCCTCTCTCCCACCTTCGATTTCTCTCTCTCCACTAGCTCCTCCCCTTGGCCTACAAACCTCCTTGACACCTTTAAATATCACCCTTCACTTTCCCTTTACCAGCCTCACTGAAGAAGCAATCTACATCCCCTGTGGAGGATTGCCAATGACCCCTATTTGCCAAAGCCGATGGCTTTCTTAATTTTTATTGTCTTTCATAAGCCTCTGGCCTTACTTGTCTCTTTCTCTCCTTGTATCTTTTCCTTAGTAACCTGGTCCAATCCTATCGCTTTAACTATTATGGCTGGACAAGAGATGATTGCATTTCCTTTAGTATCACCCTTCTCCAGACCTCAAATCCAGCCACTTGCCAGACACCAGCACCTGCACACACCATCAGTGGCCCCTGCACCTTCCGTGTCCCTCCAGGTCTCAGTGCCACTGATTGTATTTTATTTCTGGAGTGTCTTTTGCGGCTACCCCTGGCTCCCATTATTATTTACAATTCAAATTAATCCTTTCTGGCCATGACTATTCCAGTAGAGTCCTAACTGGTTTTTTCTGTACTCTTGCAGTTTGCTTTACCATCTTTGATTCTGATCATTAAAAATACAAACAACAAACAACAAACAATAAAAAAAAACAAAAAACTCCTGCCTGGTAACACCTATTTATCTCTCATTTTCCTCTCCCCGTTCTTAGAAAGATGTACTTTTCTATATTTAAAAATCTATATATTCTATAATCTATATATAGATATAAGATCTACATATTAAAGTCTCTATATACATTTATTTATCTAAAATCTTAAGACAAGCATGTGCTGAATTTGTGATCAGAAACACACAAATTGGCACCCATTCTCCCAGCCTTAATTTTTTTTTTTAAGCATAAGGAAATATATACAGAGAGAGCATCAGCTACCACTGTGGGCCCTTGGCTAGGGGGCAGGAGCGGTCGGACAGGCTTCCCAGATGTTGACTGAACGTTTAATTACTGGATAAACAGGAGGGCAGCCTGCCAAGGAGAAAGCTCTGCCCACAGGACATTTATACGCTGATCAGGGTGCAGGGTGCCAGCCCTTTGTGTCTCCTCCTGAACCCCTCAATTCCTATCCAGGCTTTGAAGCCATTCCCAGTCTTCCAAATTCAACTCACTCCCCATCTTGGCATCCCTGTACCAACAGCACTTCTTGGAGCCCATCTTGGTTTAAATGTTGCTGAATTTATCTTTTCCCCACTACTAAGTCTGAGTTTCTTTGTGGCCGTGGGCTGTTTCTTCCTTCTCTTTGCATTTCTTGGGGTGCCTGGCACCCAGCCTGGAGACAGGAATATATAACTGATATGACTGCTTAGGTTCTCTCTGATGTGAGTCTGGCAGTTTTTGTCCAGTTTTAAACACTGCAATCTCAATTTTCTTCAATAGCTAAACCCCAGAGGGAGTAGAACAAGTCTGACTCATCTCCCCAGAGCCCTTGGGCAGATCACATGACAGCGCTGTGATTCCCTACTAGGAGTCTTTGCCCAGGGAGGTATTGCTAGAATACTTCTGAGGGTCAGCCGGGTGGGAAACAGGATAGACAACCCATCATCACTGGCTTTCCAAATTGAGAGTTCATCATGTTGGCTTTTCAAAAGTGACTGTGGTTGTTTATAACAAAGTTTTGCTTCTGCTGTGGTTCATTTCAATTGCAGGCACCCTGAGGCTAGGATGGACAAGTGCAGGAAGGAGTCATTTAGGTAGTTTGGTTCTGTTCATTTATTCATTCATTCAATCACCACCAAATGCATTCTCGAGGAAGGCTCTGTAGTGACACTCAAGGTGGGACCTGAAGCATGAGAAGGAGCTACCCAGGCACAGGGCCAGGAAAGAGACTGTCAGGGAGAGAGACTACAGTGGGAAGGAGGTAGGGATGTTCCAGGAGCTTTCGGAGGGCCAGTGTGGTTGAAGCACCACGAACTGGCAAAGGAGGAGCTAGGTGAGGCTAGAGGGTTAGCAGGGGTCAGAGAACACAGGGCCCGTTAGGACATGACAGGGAGTTTGGTTTTTTGGAGGGTTTTAAGCAGGTCACTACCACAACAGACCCCAGCTAATGACATAACAGCTTCTTTCCCTGCAGCTTTGTTTTCTGCTTTGCTTTTTTTTAATTACATTTTTGTTGTGAAATATAAAATATATACAGAAAAGTGATAACTTTCAAAGTACATTTTAACAAGTAGCTAGAGACCAAATTTCAAAGAGTGATATGGGTTATATCTGCTTTGCTTTTATAAGCAGTAATACTTAAGGAGGGTTCAGAACCGTAATTCTTTATGGAAAATGGCCCTGGTGATGGTTCTGAACCTCCTTAAAGAGAAACTGGAGACGCCTAAGGACGTGATGGTTCTTGGTCAGAAGCTGATGGGGAAATTACATAGTACAGGAACATCTGTAAACTCAGGGATGCTTGCAGGTCTTGGGATGTCAAAGTCCAGGGTTTGTGGTAGAGTCAGGTTTCTCACCCTCAGCATTACTGACATCTGGGGCTGGGTTATACTCTGTTGTGAGCCGGCCATCCTGTGCCCTGTAGGAGGCTGTGGAGCATCTCTGGCCTCCACCACCAGATGCCATATAACAAAGTCCCAGTCGTGACAACCAAAAATGTCTAATTGTCCCCTGGGGAACAGGATCTCAAGTGGTTAAGCATCAGTGCTACGGAGACACTGTGTCGCAATCATGCTCCTAACAGAAACTGCAAATATATCTCAGTGCAAACTAACCTCTAAAAATTCCACAAGGAAGTTAATTAGGGATAAAATGTTGGCAGCTGGGAGCTCCGAGGGGCACTCGCAGCCAGCTTGTTTTGCGGCTATATTTTAGTTCCAAAGCAAGCACTCTGCTCCTAGCAGGGGCTCAGGGAATTTTCAAGGATAATGTTGGACTCCTTTACCTTCCCAAGGCATTAGCTGCTGTCCTGGCAAGAGTTAAATCCTCTTTACCTTCAGTAACAGTAATCAGCAAGGACTGATCTCAAGGACAGCGGCACACAGAGGCCGGGAAACAAATGTGAACTGAGCCACAGGCCAGGGAGCTGTGGGGGAGAAAGAGGAAGGAGGCCTTCTCTTCTGTTACGTGGCAGTTCTGTGGGGCCAGCCGGAGGGAGTTCAGGATAGCATTCCAGCTGCCTCCCCCCAATCCCACAGTCTCATCTACGCTGTATGTGGGGCCGTGGGCATGGCTCTCTTCCATCAGTTTCCCCTCTGACCACTGTCAAAGGAAACAGAAGGCAGCAGAGCTGCAGAAGTAACGACTAGAATTTAAGGCTGTGAAACAAGTGCTCTTTTCTTCGAAAGCACAGGCAACGATCTTCAGCAAGGACTGGCTGGCACAAAGTATTCCTGGCCTCTGACCCTTTGGACCGTCACCCTCTATTATGGGTGCAGGAGTCCTGAGCCTCTCCTAGTTCCTGGAAATAGGGAAGCAGACATGCCTGGCCTGAGCTCACTTACAGAGAGATGTACAGGCCTGGGTCACATCCCAGAATCTGGCACTGGCTCTGGGAGAATTTGGCACCTAGGCCCCTCCAGGCTCGTGTGCCCATTAAAAATATTTTATGCAGAATAATTCAAGCTAAAGCAAACATCCCTGGCACCCATGGAGGGGAAAAGAACTCACAATGGGGCAAACAGATCTTGGGAGAGGCTATGTCTTGGGAACAGCCTGGTTACGGGTGGATGCACATTCATGAACTAAGAGCACAGTATCTTGGTTTCCCAAAGCAGCCAGAGCAGGGTTCTGCCCAAGCGCACTGAGCTGGGGTCCGCAGGGGAGTTTGGGGCAGCATCAGCAGGGAGGTCAGTCCCACAGCTTACTTGGGTTCAGTGGATGATGGACCTTTACCCCTCTCCTGTACTCATGGGGGACCCAGAATCCTTTTCCAGGATAGTGGAGGTCAGAAAACCTTAGGAAGAGGGCATCTTCTCATCTCAAAACCCTGCTCACTACCTCCTGGTTAACCACCTCATCCTCAACACTAACCACCATCTCCCTACACCTCTCTTCAGAGCAAGACAAGCCAATACAAGCACTTATCAATGGCAAATGCCCGGATACACGCAAACTCAGATCTTCAATGAAATCAAACACATAGGAAATGGACAAAAAAATGCAGAACCTGCTGATGTTTTTTAGGCCAAACCATCTGATCTCTTGTGGGCACATGCTGACATGTGAAATGATTGCCCAAACAACCAAAGATGCAAGAAATTTGTGCACATCAATGCTTTTCCTTCCTAAAATGCAGTTATGGGAATGGCCCATTTTGTCATCTCTTAAGTTTATGGATATTGTAAGAAAAAGCAGGAACCATGGTGACTTTTATGGACATGTGGACACTTCATTGCTGATACCAAGAGAAGGCTGTGAGCTATTACACAATTTTGACTATCCACTCCAAGGTTCAAGAAAGACTCCCCCAGGTACGGTACAGGGATAAAGGAAATTCATTTGCTTCTATACATGAAAGGCACAGACCCCACAGGAAGACCCTAGGGTAAGGAAGATGTTTTCTAGCTGTTCTTAAAGAACTTCCTTGTCTATTACACCACAGCTGTGGAAACTCTGAGAGTAACAGAAACAAAGCAGGGCCAGCTGTTTAAGGCAGGGTAAGTTCCAGAAAGAGGATTCTTGTTACTTAAGGCAGTGATGCTTTCCCCTGGAACAGTCAGTCAGTCATTTGGTTATTTCAGTCCTCCAGCTTCATATTCAGAAAAGAGGACCCCAAGATGTAATCATGATCAATCTTCTATTACACAGAAAAGATAACTGAGTGTGTGTGTCCGCACGTACCCAGGGCACAGACCAAGACAGTGGGTCATGCTGATTGTTCTAATTACAGACTCCACCAAACTGCAACTGGAAGTCTCTGTCTGCTTTTGCTGCCTCTTAGACCACCCAGACTATAAAAGTTGTGCAATTTAAAAGTCAGTGAAAAAACCAGAGGCCTCAAGCTGCTGAGATAAGCAGAGCTCTGAGTCAACAGCTATCAATCACTGCCCATCTGCAAGTGGTAGTACCCCTGAGATAAACATTATTAGAGTTAGCAAATGAAAACTCATAGAGCCAGAATCTAGAATATCAGTTACCAGAGGATGGGGTAGAGAATGAGGAGTTAATACTTAAACTGCACAGTTTCTATTTGGGCTGTTAGTAAAGTTCTGGTAATGAATGGTGGTGGCATAATACTATGAACATAATTAACAGCACTGAATTATATATGTGAATATGATTAAAAGGGGAAATTTTAGGTTGGGTTTATTTTACTGAATAAAAATTAACAACATAGGACTGTTCAACACAAGTGAACTCTATTGTAAACAATGGATACAGTTAATAGTGCAATTATAAACATGGTCTTTCATGAACTGTAACAAATGTACCACACATGCAAGGTGTTAATAGGGTGGTATATGGGAACTCTATTTCATGCATATTTTTTCTATAAACCTACAGCTTCTCTCTCTCTTAAAAAAAAAAAGTTGGCAGGTCAAGCTTGTTTGGCTTGACCACTCTCTGATAAACATCTAAAAAGTGAATCCAAGACTCAGAACCCTCTACTGAAATCAAGCTGCCTCCACCAAGCTTTCGCCAGCAAGGACCCAAGCAGCCTCCCTGAGAGTGCAGTCCCAAGGAGCCATACACAAGCAGTGTCCCTCTCCAGAAGGCAGGAGCACTGCTGCGGACAAACTAGGTTCTAAAAGTAAAACTCACGTAGGGAGAGTAAAGCTCCCCGGTCTCTGTGATTTCACCCGCCATTTTCAAAAATGAAGGGTCGGTCAGCCAAAGATGTTCCTGTGCAGGGCCGGTGGCTGCTGCAGCTGCCTGACAAGAGAGCAGACAATTTTTGTGATGAACCTAGATGGGGTGGGGAGTGGCTTGCAGACTTCCCTCCCCTCCCTATGCCCCTTTCTCACGGACTTTTACTGCCTCAATTATCTGTCATGGGACTCCCCCTGGAGGGCAAGGTCTCCCTGGAGGACTGAAATCAGGGTGGTTTCTTTTAGCTCTTGCCGTGCAAGGTACTGCTCGGTGCACGGCCTGCTGCTTTAAGGGGCCTCAGAGAACATCACGCCTCGTCCACCACAACAGCCCCCTTTACACAACTCGGAGGTGTTCTCCCATTTGGTTCCCAGGACAGAGAGCTCACTGCCACACAGGGCATCCCAATAACCATCTGCCTCCTCTGCCGATGGCGAGAAGCTGGGGGCTTTCCTAGGTCGCTCCTCCAAGTCAACTCGTTGTCACAAAGTCTCCCCTTTTTAATCGGGCTCCTACTCCCCACGCCACCCCATCTACCTTCAGCCCTGCCTTAGGGGTCTCCCACGCCCAAGCCTCCCTCTCTTCTTCAAAGCCCAGCTCCGAACCTCTCTCCCTTCCTCCACTTCCCTCCAGGAGGAGCCCCAAGTCTGGCGCCGCCCACAACAGCACCCCCCCCCCCCCGGCCGGACACCTGCAGCGCAGCTCGTTCCTAGGCGCCGTGACTGCAGCCCCGGGTCCGCGGCTGCTGCCGGCGCCAGTTGTCCCACACCGGCGCCCGCCTTCTCCGCGCGCGCTTCGGGCGGGGCGCAGTGCGCTGATTGGGCGCCTCCTGGAGGCGGGACCGGGATTGAGGCCTAGCGGCTCCCGTCTGCGTGGCGGAAGTGGGCGGGGTGTGCGTCGCTGCGCCTGTGGGCGGGGCTGGTCGCCGGCGCGATCCGGAAGCGTGGCTAGTTGGAAGAAGTAGTTCACTCCGTTTCTTGGGGACGTGTCAGTTGGCGGGGAGTGGGTGTGACCTTGGCAGTTCCGGGGCCAAGTTAGAGAGGTGAAGGAGAGCACTCTGTAGCACCACGGAAAGGGGAGGGACTGCGAAGTTAAAGTTGCCTTACCCTAGAGAGGTCTGGGAACCAGACTTAGGGGCGGGAAAGAGGGAGGGCCAGAGGCGAGTGGGGTGGTTGCTGGAAAGAAGGGTTGGAAATAAGCTTAAAGTGGGACTGCAAGTTGAGGCCAGGGCGGAGTCTCTGAACTGGGGCGAGTGATGCTGGTGGGAGCAGTGGGGTAAGTCTACAGAGGTGCTTGGAGGGATCGAAGTACTAGTAGGTGGGTTGGAACAGGTGGCAGAAATGGCAGTCCAGATCGGCCCCTTGAGATGTGAATCAGACTGTTTAATTACCCTTAACCAGTCTGGTTCCCCCTTCCAGGGGGTTTAGAGTCCGTGTTTTCTGAAGTATTTGGAGGGAAAGCAAGACCGAGGCTATTCTGCCAACTTAACCAGGCACATAGGGAATTGACAACCCAGGTTCCTACCCTAAGAGGGAGGAAACTTAGTTAGGGTCCTAAAGTCTTTCCCCTCCCCTCCCAAAGGCTTATAATCGAGAAGTTAGGATTTAAGAGATGATTATGATTACTGAATCATTATTTAGATATTCCTTTTTAATTTCTGGTATATTAGTCAAGGGAAATACCTGAGATCTCTGAACTGTAATCAAGCTGCCCTGATCTCTGATGATGATTGTAAAAGCCTTTATTTTCTGCTTTTGTGGTTGTAAAAAGCTGGTACTCCCTTTATCCTTTTTTTTTTTAATTTCAGAAACTTGTAATCACAAGGGCAACCTCCCTAATGCTAATAGAGGAACTTGAATCAGCTCAGAACTAACCATTAAGTTGGTTCCAGCAGTTTCATGCCTTTACATTTGTAAATTGTTTCTGCCTATGCTTGCTATTGAAATGATGACACCATCTCCCTTTTTTGAATTCATAAAAACCTTGAACTCCTTAGATTTTGGGCAGACAGAGTTTTAGGCCAATAGGCCATCTGATCTCCTGCTCTGTGCCTAGCAATAAACTCCCTCTTTGAAACCTAGTGTCTCAGGAATAGGTTATTTGAGCGCATTGGGTGGAGAACTCACCGTTTTGAATCAGTAACAGGCTGCTACCATGAGGCTGAATCAGAACACCTTGCTGCTTGGGAAGAAGGTGGTCCTGGTGCCCTACACTTCTGCTCATGTGCCCAGGTAACAGTTCCAGCCTGATTTGGGGCACAGCTGTACCACCACCCAGCTCTGTTTAAGCCACTTCTCCAAGGCACAGTGAGGAGGGTCAGCCTTCCTTAGCTCAAATCTCAGAGGCTGTTTCCCCTGAGGAGAAGAAACACTGATTGCGAGGGGTAATTCATACAGGAAAAAAATGAAAGCAGGAAGTAGGCAGATATAACTTCCCTGGAGGAAGTTGCCCTTCCTGTTTTTCCCTTTCACCCTCTCAGCTTCCTTTTTAACGTTTCAGTAAGGAGTTATTTTATGTAAACTGAATGTGTGTAAAAAAGAAAAAAAAAGTCTTTTTCCCCTAATTTTTAATTAGTGACATTCTCCCGATGCCAATAAATATATTCAGTTCTCAGAAACTTAATGTTAGCCTATCATAAAACTCTGGGTTGATGGTATTTTTTGATGTCTGCTTTTTTAAAGGGCTGGGACTTTTAAAGTCACAGGATGGGACTCTCGCAAAGAGGGGCAGTTGGCAAATGTCTGGTAGATTGGGGTGGTAGGTGTATGGGGTGTCCTTGTATTTTTCCTTTCGGGAGTTCCTACTGCCCTTCCTTTTAGGGATCTGTCCAACCTTCTTTGCTAAGATTGGTTTGCCATATACTTCCCCTGAGGAATTTGAGGCTTGTTTGACTTCAGTATGCTCCCTCCACACTGACCCCTGAGAACAGATGGGAAGCTGGAAGAGAGAACTGTCCCCTGCTGCTGTTCTCTTGTAGGACTAGCCTGGTGCTAGATCTTGTGTGTGTGGCCCTCTGCCTGTGGAGCAGCCATAACCCTTTCTTGGGTCTCTGATGAGCGTGTTACCCCCATGTGTGCCACCCCCCCATCCATTTCTGCATCCTGTAGTGTCAGACTCATGTCTCTGAATCAGTCCTACATGTCTAAGACTATCACTCTGTCCCTGCAGATACCATGAGTGGATGAAATCCGAGGAACTGCAGCGTTTGACAGCCTCGGAGCCCTTGACCTTGGAACAGGAATATGCGATGCAGCACAGCTGGCGTGAGGATGTGGACAGTGAGAAGTGGAGGCCCCAGGCCCGGGCGGTGGGAGGGCCCCGGGGCTCCTCCCTTTCTCAGCCCCAGCCCGTTTGAGCTTCGTGAAAGCCTGGAAGATGCTGGAAACCCTTGTATTCTCCTGCCCTGTGGTGCCAGTGCCTGTGGCTGATGCTTCTGTCCTGTTCCCCACTTCCTGCATCTGGCCTGAAGGATTTAGAGAAAGTAACGCATCCTGGGCTCTGGCTGTAAATGGATGCCCTCGCCACAAGCTTGGGGTGGTTTCTTCCTGTGCCTCTTTGGGTTCCCTGCTCTTTGAGAGCCTGATTCTGTTTGGTGAAGGCTGCCTTCCTGGATGAGGCAAATGCAAGGCATTATAATGAGCTGAAGGGAGCTCCGGGCTCCATCTCCTCCCCTGGAGCCTGAGATGATGGTGCTTTGCAGTTCTCTGGCTTGGCTAGGAAAACCATTCTCACCTCACTTCTTTGGGCCTGTGGGTGATGCCCCGGTCCCCCTCCCTCAGAGTGCACCTTTATCGTGCTGGATGCAGAGAAATGGCAGGCCCAGCTGGGCACCACTGAGGAGAGCTGCATGGTGGGAGATGTGAACCTCTTCCTCACAGACCCGGGGGACCCTGCATTGGGGGAGATTGAGGTCATGATCGCAGGTTCGTTCCACCTGGCCCTGCTTTCCTGCTGCTTGCTTTCCCCTGCCTTCCCTCCCTGCTGGCCCTCAGATCTGCTGACCCTTAAGCTTGCCAAGGTGGCAAAGGGCACCCAGGGAGGGCAATGGGGGTTCCCCATATTGGTGAGCCTGTTCAGGCTCCACTAGCCTGAAGGATCGCCCCTTGGGTTTGCCACTTTATTCCAATCTCATGCTTAGGTGTGAACTTAACCTTTGGATTTGGGGGCCTTTACAATTCAGTCTGTTCATCCTTGGGGTAGGCTGGGGACCCTCCAAAGAGAAATGATCTGCCCCACAGCATTTTCCCATACTAGGAAAGGAGCCCTTCCAGTTTCTGCTTCCTTCTTGGCCCTCAGCCTTCCTCCAAGGACATATTAGCAGTTCCCTGGGGCCACCTATGAGATTAAGGTGGTCGGCTCTGGAGTGGGAGACCTCGGGCCAGCCATTTAACTTCTCTCACCTGTGAAGTGGTGATAACAGTGCCAGCTTCACAGCGTTGTTGGGAGGCCTCAGTGAAGCACCTGGACCAGAGCCTGGCCCACGGTGCCAGCTCTCATCGTCCCTTTTTCCCCTAGAGCCCAGCTGCAGAGGCAGGGGGTTTGGCACCGAGGCCGTTCTCATGATGATGTCTTATGGTGAGTATGAGATGTCAGCCTGGGGAGAGTGGCTGGGTCCTGGGGGCTAGCACATGTTAGCAGTGAGCCCTCTGCAGGCCTGGAGGCGGGGAGAGGAGGGGGTGACAGGTACCTCCATGGCAGACTGGGCTTGACTGAAGGATGGAGGGTGGGAGTGGGGTGAGCCTTCCTCCTGCCACTTGCCCTCTCTCTGATCTCCCCTGGGAGGAGTGACCAAGCTAGGTCTGACCAAGTTTGAGGCTAAAATTGGGCAAGGAAATGAACCGAGCATCCGTATGTTCCAGAAACTTCACTTTGAGCAGGTGAGACTGTGGCTGGTGGGAGGGTGGGGCTGGGCGGTGCTAGAATTTGGGCTGATAACTAGGCCCTGTCTTCTCTGGTTCACCTAGGTGGCCGTGAGCAGTGTCTTCCAGGAGGTGACGCTCAGACTGATGATGAGCAAGCCAGAGTGGCAGTGGCTTCTGGCACAGACCAGCCATGTGGAAGAGAAGCTGTACAGAGACGAGTTGGTGGAGTCCCACTGACAGCCTGGGCCTCAGGGATGGCACCTTGTGTGAATGGGGCTGTCGTGACCACATGCTCCAAAGGCCAGGAGGAAAATGTATGGGGTCTTCAGGGCCAGCGTGTGCCTGGTCCTGCTCCAGGCTGGAAATAACCCTTCGGGCTCTGGGCAGGATTAACCTTGGCTCCCTCTGGCAGGTGGTATGGCCAAGCCTGACACCAGGGCCAACGCTTCCTGGCCCTGCCCAGCTCCAGACTCTAGGAATCTGGAGTGGATGGCACGCATCCATGGGAGAAGTAGGGTGGAGGTGGTACCGAAGGCAAAGGGGGCCTGGAGAACAAACAGGACCTTCCTTTCTTGTGAAAGGCCAGAGAAGCTGCCTGGGGCCGAGGCTCTGGCCCTGGTCGGGAGTAAATCCCATCACAGCCCACTTGCCTTGTCTTCTTACTCTGCTCGCGTGGAGAGGAGCTCCCGGGAGGCCTGGGCCTGCAGCGTCCAGTCCAGGGTGTGGAGGGATGGGGTGGGGGTGGCTCTGTCCTCCACTGTCCTGTAGAAGCAGGCTGGGGGCGAGCCTGGAGTGGCTCAGGAGTGAGTCAGCTTGACTCGAGAAGGAAGGAGGTGAGTGTCCCGGCTGCTGCTTTTTCCTTGTTAGAGCTTCTTTTTAGTGTTACAGTAAGAAGTTAGTGCCTGGAGAACATCCCGTTGGGAAGTTGGGGCCTCCTGCTTAGTTGCAGGGGCTGCTGGTTGGGTCCTCTGGGGCAGCAGGGGTTCAGGCCTGCCCCATCCCGTGTTTCCTGCTCTCTTCTCTCCTCACCCCCGGACCTCTGGGACTGGCTGCACCTAACCAGGCCGCGAGGGGGCAGTGGAGGCACAGGTTTGGGGCAGCCAGGCTGCCCAGCAACCCTGGCTCCCAAGCTGGAGCCTGGCCAGGTCTCCCCCACCTCAGAGGTCAGAGCGACACCTCCCCCCGCCCCTGACTCCTGCTCATCTGCCACCCTTCCCTTATCCTAGTCTGGTGGCAAGAAAGAGCAGGCAGGTTTTCAAAACAGCGGTGGAAGAGACTAAAGGGCAAAAGGGGGTTTTCAAGGTGGGGAAGCAGCCCCAGATAAGTGCGATTTGCCCGAGGCCACAGGGCTCTTTGTGGCGGAGCCGGAAGTACTGCCGAGGCCTGGGGCCTGGCACCTGGCACCAGCCGCATACATGAGCCCTAGAATGTGTCTGAACCCAAGACAAGAAGTTTCCCTTGCTGGCGCCCCTCAATGATGGGAGTTTCCTCCAAACCACCTGTCCCTCCCTCCTGTCTTAATGGTCAAGAGAATCAAAGGTTCCCCAGGGCTTCCCCACCCAGGCAGGTGTCAGGAGAGGCCCTGCACAGCCTTGAGGGACCATTGTCCCACCTGCTACACCCGGTGTGGGGCATCCTCAGGGGTCAGAGGGAGACAGGGATGAGGTGGGGGCGGGGCAGGAAGAGCGGGGCCTGGGGCAATAAACGCCTTCGATAAGGAAGGTTCAGATGGTTCCTTTTCACACTTGGGATCCAAGCCCTAAGAAGCCGAGATGGACAGATAGTGACCCACCCTTCTTTCACCCTGCAGGGCCACAGCTCCTCATTTTACTCTTTTCCCTTGTTTCCCCCAGGCCCCAGGAACCTGGCTTGCAGTGGTCTAATCGGTCTAATCGTGGGCTGGGTGGAGCGTTAGCTCAGGGCCATCTTCCCTTCCTTCTCCCTGAGCACCTGGACCTCCTGGCCTGGCCCCTCAGGCAAGGCTCCAAGATGTGGCCTTGGTGCCAGAAACCCAAGGGCCCTGGACCCAACCATTTACCCTCTGG
Organism: Bradypus variegatus; assembly: GCA_004027775.1. Classification (NCBI taxonomy): domain Eukaryota; kingdom Metazoa; phylum Chordata; class Mammalia; order Pilosa; family Bradypodidae; genus Bradypus; species Bradypus variegatus. Next base: position 10,032 of record PVKY010002575.1, on the reverse strand, counting down.
GCTTTCTATGGAGAGGCAGGGCACTGTGCCCTTGGAAAGTCCCCTGCAACTGCAGGGCTCAGCAGGTCAGAGGGGCCGGCTTTGATTTCCCGGGGCCCTGGACAACTGCTCTCCAATCAGGCCGGTGGCCAGATAAGATAGTGTATCTGGCGCCAGCTCAGACCGCTCCTGGGAATCCTGCATGCACTCCAAGGACTACAGGCAGAGAATTAAAGCCAAATCCCTGCCTTCCCAATCTGGCTTCTTCCTGGGATTTGCACTTCTAATACTCCTGGAATTAGAGAAGCCACTCAGCTTTCCGTGCACACGGGTCTCAGCTCGGGCCAGATAAAGGACCCTGCGGCAGAAGGGGTCCCCGGCCCATGTCATTGCCTGGTAGCCCCAAGCACACAGGCAATGCTCGTGAATGCCACCTATCACAGAGCTTCAGCGCATGGGAGCTGGGGTGATCCTGCATGGCCAGAGGGCCAGGAACATGGATTCGAAGCCCACTGGTAAAGCTACCCATCTCCCACTGCCCAGCATCTGGCCCACAGGGAGCCTTGGCTGTCTCTCCCTCCAGCTGTACGCTATTCTTTCAGCTAAAGGCCACCATTCCGCCATTCCTCACTTTCTACCTAGCAGGGGTTCAGGGGTTCAAGGCCAGGAGGACAAAGTTCTAAAGGAAGACACAGAGGCTGAAACAGTTTGGAAGAACCAGTTGAATTTCTCAGGGTAGTTCTTTACAATGGTGGGTGCTTGGCTCTGGCCTGGGCAGGGGGTACCACCAGACCCTCCCCATACTACCTGGGTCTCCAGAGGGTGGGAATGGAAACAAAAATGCTTAAGGCTGAGGCCACAGCTATGCCCTGGATACAACCACCAGGAAAAATCATGTTAATCAAGGAAACAAAAATCTCTCTACTCTTGTAATTCTGCACTCTTGGAAAAAAAAACAAAAAACAAAAAAAAAATAAATGCTGGAGCCCCAGCTTTGAGGTTGGTGCCTGGCCACCCAGAGCTGTGGTTGCTGCAGCCAAAGGTCCCTGATCAGCCCCAGACCCAGCCATCACTTGAGGGGAGGGAAAGTGACCTCGTGTCTGGGCCCACAATCCTTGCTTGTACAGGTCCCAGTGATGTCCCAGGTAGGGGGGTCAAGGTGGCACCTGGGGAATGAAGCCCTCAGTGAGGAGTAAGGACAGAGTCTGCTTTTTGATTGGGGCAGGACAGAAAGTCACCTTCCCTAAAGTAAGGGAAGAACATTGTTCTCTAAAAAAATCAGATTTGCCAAGAAGGGCGATGCTGGTGCTGATTGGTACGTTGATTCGGGGGTGAATGGGGAAGAGGAAAAGGGAGAGATACTGGCGGGGGGGGCTAGCTCAGCCCTTCCAGAGGCACTCAGAGGTTGCTGAAGAGTTCATTTTTCTTGCTCCAGTCCATCTGCGGGGCCCGTTTGCTGCTACGTTTCTGATGTGCCCTCTCTTTGGCCACAGCCAGGGAGATGTTGAAGTCCAAGATGGGGTCAGAAGAGGAGGAGGAGGCTGTGGAGTCCTGTTTCTTGGGGCTGTCCTGGGAATTCAGCTGTAAAGAGGAGAGGTAGAGAGCAGAGTCAGCTCCTAGGGGAGCCCCCAGACCTCAGGCTAGGGCGATGGCTCCCCTTGGGCACCGCCTAGGGAAGCCAGGTCCCAAGAATAGAACGTGGCTCAGCATGGGACCACAAAGTCGCGTGTTTGCCAGGAAGAAGTGTGTCCTGGGGACCAGCATCCTGGAACCCAGTCCCCCACCGCCACCAGCCTACCTCCTCACTGGTATCACTGGACGCAGATCTTGCCAGGGTTGGCTTGGGACTCTCAGAGGCCTCCTTGGCCAGGGCTTCACTACTGTTCTCCTGGCACAGAGAGGAGGGGTGTGGATGGTCAGGGAAGAAGTTCCATGCAGACCCTTGCCCATCCATCCCAAACCCCCACTGCCTGACCATGCCAGGAGGCTCCAGGGATTTACAATTTTACATTCCTCAAAGGATCAGAGGGAAGCCTGGTTGTACTTCCCAGGCGGAGGGACTCCGACCATCCTGGGATTAGCTGAAACGCCCCCTCATTCTCACATTCTCCTCAGTGATGCCATTGGGCTCTGGTAAGTGTTTTGGGTCAGTGACCAAGGAAGGACCTCTGCTTGGCATGGGGACCTGGGAGGTAACTGCACTGGACTCAATCCCAGGGATCCTGACCCCTTAACCCCAAAGCAGCCAAGGATGGCCTTGAAGGAATCAGATGGATGGAGTCTTAGATGGCAGTGACAAAAGGTTCAGACCCAAGTGCAGGGACCCTCTCCCTGGCCACATCCTCAGCAGGAACCCCTGGGAAAGGGACACCTTTGAGCAGACCCTGCAGACAACTCCCGCTCTGTGGCCTGGCTCCATAGGGTGAGGCCTGTCCATCCGAGTGGAGGCTTTGGCCAGCCCATCAGCTTCGTGCCCAGCCCCTTCCTGGAGTCCTCCATGGCTTCGGCTGGCAACTGGCCCTGCCATCTCCAGCCCCCATCCCTTCTGCCTGGGGAGAGGGAGGAGGAGTTTTGTTCTTCCAACCCAGACTGGAAGCAGCAGGGGCCCGGCAGCGTGAGGCCAGACACTGGAGCTCTGTTCTTGGGGGGAAGAATGGCTTCTTCTGTACAGTGGGGAGTTAGAGGTGGGGGGCTTGTCACCCAGGACGGCGGGCTGCAGATGGATCCAGCCAGGCCTCTCCCGCTGCCTTGGAGCTCACGAAGGAGCTGGAACGACGACCCTGAAGTTTCAACCTGAGCCAGACGGCTTCCCTCCCTGGACCATGCCACCTTCACTCCCTGCTCTCACTTCCCCAGTGTGGAGGGCTGGAGGAGCAGTTAGGGCTGAAGGAGTGGTTAGGGCAGCATGCCTTACCTTCTGCATCTCCCCATTGGTAATGGGCTCAGGCAAGGGACCTGGGCAAAGGAAAAGAGGGGAGAGGTGAGTCCAGAAGCTTGGAGGCATGGGGCTGAAACAGGAGTAGAATGGGGAGGTGATAGTAGTCAGGTTTCAGCAGATAATTGGTTCTTAATCCCTGGGTCAGTACATATAAAACTTTTATTGACTGCAACTCCCTTTAATACGAGCATTTTACATTTTGACATTGTGACCCCCCCCAGCAGACACTAAGAGTATATGCGTGTATAACAAAAGTTTTTTAAAAAATACTTAACTATAAAGCAATGCCCTTTGATATTTTGTATTCAGTTTCATTAAAACATATTCTGTCCTCTACTTACTAAATTGACTTCATGAACCAGTCATGGGTAAGGAAAAATGCATTGACCTAGATGGGGTCCACATCCCAGGCTGGCTGCCTAAGAATCACCAGAGATTGACTCAGTGGGCCTGGGGCAGGCCTAGGAATTGACAGTTTCAAAAACTTTCCAGGCGATCATGATATGCCTACCTGCCTCTACTTGCAAGTCTGGAAGTGAGGAGGGCAAGAAGGCTCAGGACAGTGTCCTGGGTGGCCCCTTCCCCAGACAGTGGGACACTTGGTGGTGGCAGGAGGGGTGAGAGGGAGGGAAGCCAGGCCTGGGTCAACCTTGCTGGGCTCATTCAGGGTAGGGCCCCCCGTGGCTACAAGGGGGACGACACCTCTACTTCCAAGGACTGGCCAACCTGGGTGAGTTTCTTCGGAACTCTTCATTTAAAACTAACATGTATCTCTTCCCTTTCCCTGAATTGGAGGCCAGAGCACAGTCAGGCAGGTTTAGACACACATGGCTCTCATCTTTTCCACCCCACAGCCTTCCCATGGCAGCCAGGCAGGGGACTGATGGGACCCAGGGCACCCACTCCCCTCTGCTCCCTTCCCCACTAGCTCCAGGCTGCCTTGGTGTTTGGGGTGATGCCCAGTAGGTGTTCTAGTCCTGGCAGCCTTGGGGGGGGGGGCTGGGTCATTGTAGAGAAATCCAGGAGGGACCCCTGGGAGAGGAGGCTGCACCCAGGCCTTGCCCTCGGCAGGTCCTCGTGCCCTCGGCTGCAATCTCTGTGGTTTCTCAGGGCCCTTCCCGCCTAGCCAGCAAGAGGGAGGGATGTCTGCTGGCCAGTCACTTGGCAGGGTGTGTGTGTGTCAGTGTGGATCAGGGATGAAGGACGGTGGACGAGGCATGGGAAGATATTTGAGGAACTTAGTAGGGTCCAGATTTCAGTTCTGTCTTCCCAATACCATGTCCCTAAGAGCAGGGCTGGGGCTTCTCTGGGTCTTGGTTTCCCCCCTAAGGAGGAAGAGAGTATCTGGTGTCCATGAACTTGGGAGACAAGGGAAGGTGCCCCCACCTCTACCCCGCACTCTACCCTGCTCAGGACTTCCATGTGACCTACCCCCCTTCCGGGAGGCATGGGAATAGGGCCTCGCCATGCCGCTGGGCAGCTGAGTCTGTGGCAGGACCTTGGTGCGGACCCCCTACACCTGCAGGGAGGCCGCGCCCACTGCAAAGTCTACACAGGCTCCACAGCTCTGAGGGAGCCATCTTCCCAGGGAGAAAGTCCAGTCCAGGGTGGGCCGAGTGCACTTCACCCTCCCTGCCCCGGTACAGTGGCCCCGCCCCATTTGGCGCAGGCTTGGGCTGGGGGAGGCGCCAGGCTTGGCAGGGGGCTGGTGGGGGATGGGGCGCGCAGGGGCCAGGGAACCAAAGGGTGACCCACTGCTCTCTCTAGAGCCAGCAGGCCTGAGTTTCCAAGACAACCTGCAGAATAGGGAGGGGGGGAAGGCAATGGGCCCCAGCCATTGGACTCTGATCTGCCCAGGCAGAGGCTGGGAAGCCTCCCTAGTTAACCCTTTCCTAGCAGCAGCAAAGCCCTGAGAACTTGCTAGCAGCGGAGAGGGCTAGGGCTCAGGCCTCCCCTTGGTGCTGCAGTTTCAGCCTGGGAATGAGAAGCTGTCCCATGTCCCTCTCACTACATCTCATGCCAGCCTAGGAAACCTGCTGCTGACCCCTCCTTCCTCTCCCAAAAGGAGACACCATTCTCCCCCAGCCCACTGCCAAAGGGCAAGGAAGGAACATGCAGGGAAGGAACATCCAGGCCAGGAAGCCGGGCATAGCCAAGTGGTGAGCACTGACTATCACAACACCCCCAACTTGGGGGCCTCCAGCCCCAGCTCACCGGTCAGGTGCTCCTCGGATGGGGTCACTTTGCATTTCTTGAAGAACTCGTCGGTCTCCTTGTCTACCACCAGCAGCTTGGTCTCCTCCCCACCAGCCCTGATGGCGGACACCACATCCCCATGCTGCTTGCCTTCCATGCAGACTCCGTTCACCTGTGGAGTGAGGACAGGGGAAGATCACAGGTTCTCAGCAGGGGAGGCAGAGGGAGGCACGAGTGGTCCTCTTTGTCCCTGGATGGTGTGCAACCTGGGGACACCGGGCCCTCTCTCGTCTGTAGGGTCCTGAACTAGGCCAAGTGGACCCCCACTAGAGTCAGATGGGAAGGCAGGACACATGGGAATAGCCAAGGAAAACATCCAGACGAGACTAAACAAATACAGCTGGGAGAGGCAGGACACCAGTACAGAGACCGGAGGTTGGGCCCCTCGGTCTCTGTACTTGCTGTCTGACTTTCCTCTCTGGGCCTTGGTTTTCTCACGTGTAGGATGAGAAGCCTTGGAAGAGCTGGTCTTTCAGCTTTAAAGGATCTAAGACTGTGATTCTGGGACCTGCCCAAGCCTTACGGTTCAAGTTTCCTTTCCCAGAGAGCACAGCTGAAGAGGAGACAATAAGTGTGCCTAAGGGCCTAACTGGGGAGGATTTTATCACCGCCCTCCACCCCTGCACCTCAGGCAGCAGGGAGGCGCTGGGGGTGGCCCTACACCGCCACTTGGATTGACTGGCTGCCCAGTGAGTCTGCTGAGTGGAGAGGAGCCCAGGGGAGAGTGGGGCAGGTAGGATGCCAGTCCATCTGTTGTCCATTTATTCATTCATCTGTCTACCCATCCACCTACCTACCACCCACTCTTCCTTCTTCCATTTTTCCATCCATTCATATTCCCTTCTTCTTTCCTCCCTCCCTTTCTGCATCCATCCATCCACCCACCTCCCTCCGACCCACCCTTCCTCCTTCCTTCCCCATCCATCTGCCTGTCCATCCTCCATCTGCCTGTCCATCCATCCATCCGTCCATCCGTCCATCCATCCATCCATCCATCACCAGGGGCTGGCTAGGCCCTGTGGGGCTACCCAAGTAGGTGGCGGGTGGTTGCCCTGAGGAGCTGGTTACTGGTGGGGAGACAGCCAGGAAGGAGGAGCCTAGGAAGAGCTGCACAGTGAGAAGGTGTCACCTCCACAATGCGGTCCTGGGCCCGGAGCCCCGAGGCCTCGGCCGGCGAGTCTGGGTCCACTGCCCGGATGAACTGGCCCGGCTTGGACTTGTCGCTGTGCAGGTTGAACCCGTAGCCGTTGGCACCCTTCTTCATGGCACAGAGCCGAGGCCGCAGCTCAGGCTGTGCGGATGGAGTTGGGGAGAAAGGGAGGGTCCACCAGCCATTTGCCCATGGCCCCAGACCCACCTCCCCTGCCCTCTGCCTGACCCCCACCCTACCCCCACCAAAAGGAGACGTTTGGGAGTAAGGGAGGTTTGCTTCGATCCTCAGGCCCAGGTGACCCCGGGCAGGACACTGCCATGTCCGAGCCTGTTCCTGCTTCTGGAAGATGAAGGGTTGGGGCAAGTTAACTCTCAGGTCCCTGCCCTTTTTGACATTCAAGGTGAATCGTGTCATTGTGACTGATAACCCTCCCCAGGGGCTCAGCCTGGCCCTCCTGGTGATGGTGGGGTATGTGTGGAGCCTGTCAGCCTGGCCGGGTACCTGCGGCCCGTGACCAGGGTCCCCTACCCTGCCTGAGCCGTTATCCGCAGCAGGAGAGGCAGAGGGTTGTTTACTGAAAGCAGACAAGCACGCTCACAGTAAAGCCTTTCTGCTTCCGCGCAGGCTCCCTTCTCGCCCCCGCTGAGCCCAGTGGTCCAGCTGGGTTCCCTGCTAACCACAGCCATGGGGACGGGGGCACCAAGGGGTCCCGGACAGGACGAGGACACTCCGCTGGCAAAACCAAGGCTTGGCCAGCCTCAGGCGCTCTCAGCCTAGCTGGGGGCGAAGGCAGCAACTGAACCCGGGGACCCCATGGTCCCCAAGGAGTCTGGATTGGAGAGGAAGGGGAGGGCATGAAAAGCAGAGCTGGGCCTGGGGACTGTGACCTACCAAAAGGGCACGTGCAGATTTCTTTTGAGCACTGGACAACTGAGAAAGATTTTCAATGTCCTTGGACCAATTTAAACTGCTCAGTTTAGGAGCTACAGGTCAGGGTAAGTTTACTGATGGGAAACCGAGGACTGCCACGAGTCCCTCGCCCCCTCCTCCCAGGCCTGGTGTTGGGGTGGGGTCTGGCTATCACCTAGAACCTCAGGGAAAGAGCAAGGGAGCAATGGCCGGAGTCCAGGCCCTGGCCTGGGTTCTAGCTCCACTGTGACCCGGGGCAAGTCATTTCCTCCTGGGAACCACAGGTTCCTCATTTATAGATTGCTCCTGAGGCCATCTCCCCTAAGGGTTGCTGTGAGGCTCGGATGAACTTATGTGGAAGCCCGCAGACTCCAAAACCCTGTGCAAATGCAGACTTTATCATGCTTGCTAATATAAGGAAGAGTCATATTAAGCTGACAAGTGGTGATGATGGTGTTGGGGAGTGCCAGGCTGCTCTGAAGCCCAAATCCCCAGCTAGGAGTGGAGTTGGGCTCTGAGGAGGGGTAGAGAAGGCATGGAGAGGAGGGTGCAGAGCCTCCTGCCCCAACTTGCCAGTCTCGGGAGGCAGCCATCACCTGCCTGGGGAGAGGCTCAGTCCCCACCGTTTGCTCTCTAGGGGGTAGGCTGGAGGGTGACTTTTCCTTTCTTCAAATGCTTGGGTGGGTCTTTCTAGCCTGTGTTTCAGGATGTTGGGGGTGGGGGTGTGAAGAGGCCAAGACAGGAAGGCGAAGTCAGGGTTGGCCCTTCTCCAGCTTCCATTCTCCCAAATCTGGGCTAGAGGCCCCTGGGCTGTTCCCTCTTCTCTTTCACCGGGGTCACAAGTAGGGGGCTCCCACCCAAACAAAAACAAGTGGCTCTGGAAACCAGAAGCCAGGGTAAATGCAGCATCCTCTTCTCCCGGGGCCACCCGAGTTCTCCTCACCCCCTCCTGTCCCTCCCTGCAGGGCCCCCTCACAGCTCGCTGCTGCAAGCCCGCTGCTCATGGGGCAGCCCCCCACGTCCCCCCGCCCCAGCCCTTTGGGAGTGAGTTAATCTCTTGTGGAGTTAATCCCTTAGCAAAGCCGCCATGGTGAGCAGGAACAGGTCTGACCAGTTGCCACCACCAGGACAGGCTCAGCTTTCTGCCCCAGCCAGATGGAGCCCCACAATCTGGCCCGTTTACCTTGAGAGAGCAGGGAGGGTGAATCACCGGGCGGGACTGGAGAGGGCCCTTCCAATGCTGCTCCTCCCCCGCCACTGTCCACTCACCCCCAAGGGCCTCTCTCAGCAATCTGGCCAGGACTCATCACCCCCATTTTTGAAATGGGGAAACAGAGGCTCAGAGATGTTAAGCCCACTGCCTGACGTCACCCAACTCTGCAGTGGGGGAAATAGGCTCTGTTCTCTGACTCTGAACCCGGTGCTCCTGCTGCCACCATGTGGGCTTCCCCCAAGGACCAAACCAGAGTGCGAGGTGGCCCCTTTGGATCTGAGGCCCCACTGGAGTCAGGGGCTCTGCAACAGGCGTCCGTCTCCTAGGCAGTGGCTGCAGCCTCTGCTGGGAGAAGGCCTGGGAGGTGATGAAACCACAGCCTTCCTTCCGGTACACAGAGCCCCTTGCAGCCAGAGCTGCCGCGGTGAGAGCTACAGCTTGAGCTGAGGGATAAAACTTGGATGGGTGACAGGTGGCAAGCATGCCTGAGTGGGGTGCGCCAGGTGGCTCTGGGTGCTCTCCGGGTGGGCCAGGCTGCACTGGCCGCCCCATGATGTCCTCCTTTGGGCTGTGGGGCGTCCTGACCCGATCCTCTGAAAGCTTCACTCCAGCATCCCCTGCCTAGCCTAGTGACCTGTATCATCAAAGAGGGGACTGTCTTGAGCCCTGAGAATGGGGGAAACAGTGACCCAGCCCAGGGGACTCAGGCCTCCGCTGCCCTTAGGGAGTGATTTCCCTGTGGCTTCAGAGCCAGAGGGGGTGGCTGGGCAGGGGGTGGGAGGCCCTGTGTAGTTTTCTGAAGCAATCAGATACCACTGGAGTCTGATCTGTTTCCCAAGTCCCTGGAGGCTCCCTCCTTTCACACAGGCAGAGGTGGGGGGCTTCCTGCTCTCCCAGGGAGACGAGCCCGGCTCCTCTCCACCCCTCCCCCAGCAGGAGCCACCCAGCTGTCTGCAAGGTGTCACTACCGGCTGCTGAGTCAGCCTATCAAGCAGGCCCATCCCAGACCGGGTGGAGGCTGGGGTTGGCAGGAGGACTCCCTGGGCCACCCCTCTGGGGATCGGAGGGCCTGGCCTGTACCTTGGGGAGAAGGGGGTTAAAGGGGGATCAAGTCCAGACCACCTTGGGATTGGCCTGTGGCACCTGCGATCCCAGGGAGGGGTTACTTCAAGGGGAACATGGCCCCAGAGCCTGTTCTGAACCTCCTGATGGGTTCAGAAGGCAAGATGGAACTTCCAGTGATGACGACGGGTAGAAGAACCTCACGGTCCCCGCCGTGAGGAGATGGGCAGAGACACAGAAGCAAGAGGAGAGAACAAGAGGCAAAGGTGGCCACTGGGGAGCACGGCTGGGCGGCTCTGGAGCAGGGTCGAGTCTTGCTTCTTCTCACTACTCCCCAATTCTAGGGCTGTCCCAAATCCTCTCAAGCATGTGGAGGCTGCCCCCTCTTTCACCGCTCCTCTCCCCCAGGGAGCCCAGCACCCCCCACAAGTGGCCGCCCTGTCACCTCCACCTCCGCAGCCCCAGGAGTGGACGGAATTCAATAGGCGCCATCCGCAGCCACCTGGAAAGCTGAGGAAAGTC
>PVKY010002574.1:0-24982 GCA_004027775.1 Bradypus variegatus | reverse complement strand
GGCCTCTGAGGGAGTAGTAATACTGTCCCCATTTTACTGATGAGGAGATTAAGATGCGCAGTTGTTAAATGTACTGTACCGGCTCACCCAGTGGGTAAGAGGCGGAGTGGGGATTTACCCCAAGTTGGCTGAAATCCACCATGTAGTGCTGCCACGCCATGCCAGTTGGCACTGAATATACGTCACAAGTTTAAAATACTTGACTCAGTGGCCTCGTCATATATACTAACAAAAAAGTCAGAAATGCCAACTGAGAATTTTGTATAACCTAATTATCTATACCACTATTTGTAATTCTAAAATTGGAAAAGAACCATATTAGCCAAGAATTCAGGTGTGATGAAATTCTGAACATATGGTAATATGTTATGCACAGGCTCACCTGCACGTGCCAGGCACTGCTGCAAACCTGGAATAGGAACAAACAGGATCCCTACCCTCTTGGCTCTTAGAGTCTGGTTAGAGGGGTTGACATTAATTGGCTGGAACTGAGATCCTAAGGCCCCACAGGAGCAAACCACACCCAGGCAGAGCAGGTGGCTTGAGGCAGCTCAGGCCCCGGCCAAGGGAGCTGCACCCCTGCTACAGCTCTCCACTGGGATGGCGTTGGCCCTGCCCTTTCCTCAGGCTGTGTTTTCAGTGTTCTGCTGTATTTTCTAAGGTATGGATTTGTACCGCAGTGGGACAGAGAGCATACAGTTGGAAGTCACTCACAGATCTAAATTTGTTTCTCACTTTTGGTAAGGGGTGGAAGAAAGTTTAGTTTAATGAATTATTTTGTGTTTGAGTGTGATTTTATGATTCCTTTCTTCTTTAGTTTGGATGCTGTGAAGCTTTGTGTCTTCTTTCAACTGCCTTTCCAGTTTGCGTTTGGAGTCTGGGCTGGCATTGTGGGTGCGTATTTCCCTCAGCGTGCAGCTGTCTTCAGTTACGGGACACAAGCACAGCTATCGGATCCTGCTTTCCTTTCTTAAGTCTTTTATCCATTTGGTCTTTTTGGAAAAATTCGTGAGGAGGTGTTCTGGTCTGTTAAGGCCGCCATTATGCAAAACACCAGAAATAGATTGGCTTTTATAAAGGGGATTTATTTGGTTACACAGTTACAGTCTGAAGGCCATAAACAACAGTTAGGTACCTTCACTGGAGGATGGCCAATGGCATCCGGAAAACCTCTGTTAGCTGGGAAGGCACGTGGCTGGCATTTGCTCCGGAGCTCTAGTTTCAAAATGGCTTTCTCCAGAATGTCAGTGTCAGCTTCCAAGGCCATCTTCAAAATGTGTCTCTCAGCTTTAGCTTCTCTCCAAAATGTCACTCTCAGTTGCTCTGAAGTCCTCTGTCTGTGAACTCCTATATAGGACTTCAGTGGTCCAATTAACAGCCACCCTCCATGGAAGTTATCCAATCAAACGTTTCACTTACAGTTGATTGAGTCACATCTCCATGGAAACACTCAATCAAAGAATTCCAATCTAATCAACACTAATACGTCTGCCCTGACGAGATTTCATCAAAGAATATGGCTTTTTCTGGGGGACATAATATATACAAACCAGGACAGGAGGGAATACTTGCTTTACCCTATTGTGTGAAACACTGACTTAGTTGCCATTCTAATGAATGTCAAATACTTACCCTTAAGCAAGCGTTTTTGGAATTTGAGGATGTAATCTGCAGTTCTTGTAAGGGAATTTACATAGTTGATAAATGACTTTTTTAATTGGCATCATTCCCTCCCAAATTATCCACTATTATTAAAGATTTAGAAATTTTTTTTTTTTGCTTGAAATCACATGTGACCTGGCATACAAAATTGTGATAAACTAAAGAATGTAATTTAGGAAATATTGTACTTTTATTAGCAATTTTCATGTAGAAGTTATTTTTCTCCAGTTGATGCCATAAAATAGCATCTGTGAATTGAGAGTCGCTTTTGCACAGCATTAAAGAGTAAGCTTTTATTATGTGTACTAATTGTTGAGAAAAATTTTGGTGAGTTACCATTTCATTTGGAAGTAAACGTGCAGATTTCTTCTTCGTGTCAACATACAGCAAATTAAGATTCGCTTGAAGTGGATTCAATTTCTTGGTCTTGAATGACTATGCTCCTTTCAATAGCTATTGTTGAGCGACTACAGTTTCCAGCCATTGGTCCAGATCTGGACTTGCCTTCTAGGCAGTTTTGGCACTGGAGGAAAAGGTGCTAAATCAAAATTAAAGAAAGTTAGAAACTCATCAGAATAAACATACAGTTCCAATACTTTTATTCAAATCTGCTATCTGTTTTCACTTCTCAAATAATTTTTGTGGAGCTATGATTTATAGGAAAAGTATTAGTTAACAATAGTATAATTGATTATGAGGTGGTATAAAATGTATAGTGACATGCCTGCCGTTTGAGTTCTTAAGAGAAAGCAAGGCTGTTTGCTTTGAAAATTTCTGTACTATGACCTTGCAAAATGTCTGCTTTCAGAGTCCCTCCACTGAGCGCCACAGATGAGCCTGGGAAGGCCTGCACAGTTGGCATGGCCTCGGTGATCCTCACCCTGCTCTCCTCGGCTTGGTTTCCACTGGATCTCTCAGCTCACCAAGATGCCTTGATCCTAGCTGGAAACTTGCTCGCAGGTATAGGCACTGAATTGAAACAGGAGCTCTAGGTCTTCAGCTTTTGATTGATGGAGGGTGGGTGTGGTGAGTTAGGAAGGAAAAATATTGGAAGGTCATTGCTAATGGCAGTTTGTTCCTGTAGTGAACATTTTCAGTGTTTCCTGTAAGTGTATATGAATGTGTGCTATTGACAACTCTTCTGTGCTGAGTATTTCAAAGTAGCTTTTTCCAGTTGGTTCCTCATTGGGTACTGTAAGAAAGTATAATATATGGGCTCCATTCTCCAGTCAGTGGTACATTAGTGGCTATATGTATAAATAAAAGTAGAATAAAAGATGGGTATTTAGTACAGTGACAGCACAACATGACCATCGTTAGCTTCCTTTGGGGATCAGGACAGGAAATAGGATATATGAGCTGGCAGGAAAGGTCATACCAAATGGGGCATAGCATGTGCAAAGACATGGAGATGTGGACAGTCACGTGGCATTTGGGGACTGTAAATAATTGTGGATATCGTGAGGATGGAAAACGTGGCTGGTGAGGAAGGCAGGGCCCATTGAAACAGACGGGGGTGAGGGGCCTTGCCAGTCCCCAGTAAGGGGTCTGAACTTTTTCTTTTTACTTTGGGAGGTCATTGAATAGTTTCCTGGAAAGGGAATAGCAGTTGGAGTAGTATTTTAGAAAGATCACTCAGCTGCCTTGAATGTGGGTTGGAGAAGATGAGGAAACTCAGGAGATTAATGTTATTAAAGTAAGAGATCAAGAGAGTACAAACTAAGATGATAGTTTTGGAATTGTGGGGGAAGAGACTGAAAGAGACTAAGGAGACAGAATCAACAGTCCTTGGTCACCAACCAACTTCGGTTCTGAGGCTCAGGAAGGGGCCTACATGACTGTCTCATTCTGGGTGGGTCACACTCGTGGAAATCAGGAACATAGACTTTGGGTTGAAAGTCAGGTGTCAGTTGACCTCAGGTGGCATTTCAGCATAGATGGCTCTAAATGACTCACATCCTTCTAAGCTGCTTGGGTAATGTATGTGTCCATGTCACAGCCAGTGCCCCCAAATCTTTGCGAAGTTCATGGACCACTGAAGAAGAAGCCAACCCGGCAGCCACCAAACAAGAAGAGGTCTGGCCAGCTCTGGGTGACCGTAGCCTGGTGCCCATGGTGGAACAGCTCTTCTCTCACCTGCTGAAGGTGATTAATATCTGTGCACATGTCTTGGATGATGTGGCTCCTGGACCAGCAATAAAGGTAATTTCTTACCTGGGGCAGTACCCGAGTACTTATCCATCCTCTTGACTCTGTGGGCTTCCAAACATACCTTCATTTGGGCACCTGTCCCTCCCTTCTCTTTTGCTTAAAGGAACAGAATTGCTCATACCTTGACATTAAATTTAACATCAAAATGTGATAGTGTATTTTATAGTCCTTTAGATATTACCTATCAATTATTGTTATCTCTAATTGGAATTTAAAGCTTACCTAGCTTTATTCTTCAGCTTTCAGCATTAGCCAAGAAAGCTCAGCATTGAAGTTGTTGGCCTAAATAACTCTTGTGCTGTCCCCTGAAATGTTGGCAAAGCAGTTTTGCTTTTTTGTGAAGTACACCGTCAGTGAAGATCAACTTCATAACAAATGTTAAAAACTATTCCTGTCAGGAATTTAAGACATTAGTCAACGGATAAATGATAGCTGTTCTTCTCTCTTTCCTGGGTCTTCCATCTTGAGTCTCCTTTAGTTTCATGTACTCCTTTAGCTGCCGGTCGGTCTCCTCCCCTTCACTTGGAGGCTTTTCTGGGGAGTTACGTCTCCCAATTTCAAACTTGAGTGCTTCCCACTGCTCTCAGGAGAAGACTGTCATTCTTTACTAAGCCTTTTGGCCTTCTGTGGCCATGACTCTTGTCCACTGCATCAGCCATCGGTTCTTTGACTCCTGCAGGTCTAATTTCTACTACCACCATCCCGTAGCAAATCTTCCTGCAACAGTCGTGTCTTTCAGTTTTGTGGATACTTGCCCAGACCTGTCTCCCTTACCCTCTTTGCATCATTTGGTGCAGCCACTCCTGTCTTGAAACCCGTCTCTTTGGTTGGCTTCCATTCTGCCTATGGTTTTCTCCCCTACCCCCTATCTGCTCCCAGTCACTCTCCTGGTTTAGTCTTTTCTGCCCACCATGAAATGTTTCTAGGTTTTGTCCTGTGTTGTCTTCTCTATATCTCTGGGCCAGTGCTGTCCAGTGGAAGTTTACATAGTGTACTGTCCGTGACAGTGGCTACTATCTGCATGTGCCTTTTGAGTTTTTGAATCTGGTTGGTGCAACTGAGGAACTGAACTTCTAATTTTGTTTGATTTTCATTAACTTAAATTTAAATGTAAGTGGCCCCGTGTCATTGGTGGCGCGCCTGTTGGCAAGCACAGCTGTAAGTAGTCAGACCTGCTCATGGCCTCAGTGAGTCGAATACTAGAGACTCCCTGTTTTCAGAGCACCCATCCTGTGCTGCTGATTTGGAGGATTCGTGGATATCTCAAACACAGACTTCTAAACCAGACTTCTCACCTTCCTTCCCAGTTCTGTGTTTTCCCCTTTCTCCCCTCTTTGAAAAAGGCACCATATGCTTTATCAGGTTGGAAAAAGGGGAGTCATCACAACCCTTCATTCCTGCCCACCAAATGCTTTCAGTTTTCCCAACTAAGTGGTTTGCAAATCAAGACATTGCTGTGTGCTCACCAGTGTCATATCTCATCTTGTCTACTGCACTAGACTTTTTTTTCCTTCTTTTTTTCCTGCTAACAGCTTCATTGTGATGTATTCACATACTGTACGGTTCATCCATTTGAAGAATACAATTCACCGGGTTTTAGTATAATCCCTGAGTTGTGCAGCCATCACCACAGTTTTAGAACATTTTCTTCACCCATAAAGAAACCCTCTACCTTTTATCTCTTAACCCCCTGTTCCTCGTTCCCTACCTCCCACCCCCAGCCCTTATGGACATTTTTTGTAAATGGAATCATAATAATAGGTGGTCTTTTGTGATCAGCTTCTTTCACGTGGTGTAATGTTTCCAAGGTGCATTAGCCTTGACTGTCTCTGAGGCACTTCCTTGCTCCTTTCTGGTCTGTGCTCCTTATTGCAGCTATTTTATCCCCATCTTTCCTGTTTCACAGATGAGGCTTGGAGACAAAAAGCACTTTTCTGAGATCTTGTAGTTAGTGAGTGCAGAGTAAGGCCTGCAGCCCCACGCTCTGTCTTCTCGTCTCCCACTCTGCCCTCCATGCTGGGCTGTCTCCTGTAGCTCAGGGACCTGAGCAGTCTGTATTCTGTAGTGGGAGGCATGTTGCAGAGGAGCAAGGACTGGTTTTAGGGGTAGGCTGTTCTGGGTTTGTTAAAGCTCTGCTGCTTGTCAGCTGTGGCCTCATTTGTAAAGTGGAGTGTAGAGCGTTGCTTTGAATGCTCTTCTGTGTCATGGTACACATCGAGTACCTGGCTGCTTGCTCTTGGAGGGGTGGGCCTGGGCCCAAGCTGCCTCAGGCCCACCTGTCTCTGTGAGGGCCGAGGGGCTCAGGGGCATCTTGTGTCTCTAACCACCCTGAGTGCACCTGTCAGGAAGATCTGGTGCAATACCTACTACATGTCACTATTGGGTGGGTTAACGTGAGTAATGGACGTAAGTCCCTGAGCTGTGTAAATACGGGTTCAAAGGAAAAAGGAGTTGCCTGGATTAGCTCTTTTCAGCAAGTGTGAAAAGTAACCATATGGTGTAGTTTTCACTCTCTGTATTGGTAACACTTCCTTCACATTTCTTGTTTTCTGTTTTAGGCAGCGTTGCCTTCTCTAACAAACCCCTCTTCTCTAAGTCCAATCCGACGAAAGGGAAAGGAGAAAGAGCCAGTAGAACAGGCATCTGTACCATTAAGCCCTAAAAAAGGCAATGAAGTCAGCCCAGGTATGAAGAAATGGCTGGGGAGGGAAGGAAAAGGTGAGGGGATTCAGTGGCACATCGTCTGTAATGTAGAAATTTAGTATTTAAAGTCACATTCATGGCAAGTTTAATGTAACTTGTTATTTTAAGGATATAGAATACACAGTAGTGAAGCCCAAGAAGCAGTTTCCCTTGGAGCAGTTTCAGATAGTAGAAACAGATTACCGTTTTAGCTTGCTGAGTACTCGTCCACGTTGTGTGGCAGAGGGTTACCTGGGACTTGCATGTCCACCAGCCGTCTGCTCTTAGCGCCTGCGAGTGTCCCCGCGGCTCTGCGGCTGCAGCCACCATCAGGCTCCAGCCGCAGCCGGGAGGAGCACTCTGCCTCCTGCACTTGCTCTGCTCAGCCGGAGAGGGACGGAGAGGGGGTGGGGCGATGGCCAGCAAGGGATGTGGTGGGGTGAGATAGGTGGTTTGAGGTGTCAATTCTGAAGTAGGAAATAAAAGTTACATTTAGCAGAGCTAAATGGGAGGAAAAGTGGGGATCAAACCATCTGAGCCAGAGGGGCCTGGGAAAGTCACAGAGGTTTGTAAGGACTTTAATATTTTAGAAAATCTCAGAAAAAAAGGGACCAGAGTTTAGTGTGACTCCACAAAATGCTCCCATCCTTGCTGCTCTTGGTGGGCAGGGTGACCCCAGCAGAGCAGGGATGCCCTGGCTGTCCCCGGTGTCCCCGAAGCCCGGCTGCACACTCCCCGCTCAGACCCTCCCTACCCAAGTGCGTCCTGGCAGCCAGTCATAATTTTCCCATTCATTTTGCTTTTATAGCATTTGTCTTAAGGGCTTTTTAAAGATGCTGTTTTCTAAGGATTGAGTGTAGTACAACAGAAAGATGTACAAATTTTAAAAGCTTCAGAATTTTAGAAATGCAAAATTATCAGTATGTGACTGATTTTCTTATGAGTTAAATACTCTAAAGACTCCAAGTAAAAAATCCTTAAAACTCAAGAGTAGAGTAATTTCACTTTAATCTTTGGTGTCAGCTGTCGGTGATGCTTGTACCAGTCCTTACCGGGTCAGAACACAGTCACATGTGCTCTTGGATTGCTTATGAGCTCCTGAAGCAAGTGCCAAGTGTGACTCCTGATTTACCATTGGGGCCTGGGCTCATTGGGACCTTAGGCCATTCAGAATGGTGCCTACAAAGAACACAAGCAAGGGAAACAAAACACAAATCAGAAAGCTGTATCACATTGCTTTTCTCCTCCTTCTCCTCCTTTTTGGCTATTCAGGTTCTACTTAGTTTCTCATTATTGCTAATAATCAAAACATCAGAGGAAAGATTTGAATTTTATTTTACTAGAATTTTTTTTGTTTTTATTAGTTATGTTCACATACCATAAAATTTGCCATTTTAACCATTTTTGACATTGCATTCACAATGTTATGTACTCATCACCACCATCTACTGCCAGAACTTTTTCATCATCCCAAGTTAAAAACTGCACCCATGAAGCAATAACTCCCCATTCCCCTCTCCCCAGCCCCTGGTAACCTCTAATCTACTTTCTGTCTCAAGGAATTGACTTATTCTTCTAGAATATTTTGAAAAATCCCTGTTGCCAGTAATCTATTTTAAACTTGGGACATTTCTACTTTTGATCTAACACTATATTTTGCATGCGTTTTTAAAGCTTCTAGACAATCTGATACCTCAGGACCTGTTACAACTGGTAAATCCTCATCAGTGGGAAGTTTCTATCATCTTCCTTCATATCTCAAATTGCATGATGTCCTGAAGGCTACTCATGCTAACTACAAGGTATGGTCCTCTGCTTCTTTTATAAATGCACATGTACTTACGGAATGTGTGTCATGCTTTAGTTACCCAAGAATACTAAATGACTGGGAAAATGACCTCTGTTTCACACTTTGTGAGGGACACTTCTCACAGTGCTTTGGAACCTTGTGTGGAATCACTTACCTTAGAACAAAGCTCTCAAAGTATGGTCTGTGGGCTCCCCAGAACCTTTTCAGGGGGGTTGAGGTATCAAACTACTTTATGGTGGTCCTAAGACTTTATTTGCCATTTTCACTGCAGGGGTGGTAAACTCCTGGCACTTCAGCACGCATGAAGGCGGTGACCTCAGACTGCCCCAAAATCATCATGGCCTCCTTCACGGCCATGCATGTGTACCAGGCCAGGCCAGGTCCACTTAGGAATGCTCTCGAGGCAGTAAAAATTACTGCTTTTTGTACATCCTTTTAATGTTGTTTGTGATAAAATAGGAGACTGCAGACAAGGGCAGTCGTGTGCAGTTGTTTGTGATGTGAGCTGAACCAGCTATTTTTTTCATGAAATACCACTTTTACTTGAAGAAAATGACTGAAAGACAAACTATGGTTTTTCAGGCTTGGCTATTTGGTAGACATTTTCTCAAAAATAAATCAAGTGAGTCTGTCACATCAAAAAAACATGTGATAATACTTGCTTATGACAAAATATGAGCATTTAAGCAAATTTTTGAGCATTTAAAGGGGGAGCTCAGAACAAAAAGTTTATGATATATGTGTAGAAATATAAATTAGCTCTTTGGGACGTGAGTTATAGTTAGGTTTTTCAAGTTTGTCAGTTTGTCTTTGAGCTCTGTTTTTGGTAGCATCTGTCATACGAAACTTTTGGATTTTCATATTGGTGAAAATACCTCTTTTATGGTTTGGGGGCATTAAGCTGGAGGATCTGCAAGACCACTCCTGTGTTCGGAGATTGCTTATAAGGACTCGTGGGTCTCAGCATATAGTTGACGCAGGCTGGGAGTTTAGCACAGCGTGAGGTGAGGCTACACGGCTGGGTCCTAAGGGAAGAAGATGCAGGCGAGGTCTGGAGAAATCCACGCATAGCCTCCTTCTGCTCTCTCCTTCCTGCCGAGGTCACCAGAGCACAGTCCTCTCCAGCAACGAAAAGGCAGCCCTGTGTGCTTGGCATTTCTGTCCCAGGGAGCTTGTTAGAGACTCAATGCCTGGGGTTTTTACTGGGGGCTGGTCTTGTAGGCACTCTCTTTCTGGCACGTGCCAAGATTCCACACTCCTGGAAGGAAAGTGGGTGCACAGCAGAAACCACATTGTTTGTCCATACAGCGTAGGCCCAGGGAGCCCATCAGTTAGGGAAGGTTTTATATCAGGGTTGGGAACATTTTCCCACCCAGTTTCTGGATGCCAGCCAGGGGCCCACCAGGCCTTTCTAAGGAAGCAGCATCAGACCTGCTGTTAGCTCTTTGCTGTACAGGTAGGGTTTTTTAGTTCGGCCTTTCTCATCTGAGATTATTATAGAAAAATTCTCCATGGCTTCTTTTAGTGCTTTATTCACATCTTTCCTTCAAAAAATTTTGTCCATGTGCAGTTTATTATTAGATGTGAAATATTCTAATTTAATTTTTTTCCGGATGCCTAACCAGTTTTCTGTCCCCAACACCAATTACTGAATAATCCATTTTTCAGCACTGAATGATATGAAATATTACCTTTATCACATATTAGCAGCATACTTTTTAATTATGGTAGCTTCATAATATATTTTTGAGTGGATGTGCTACCCTCATTCTTATTTAGATTTTTTGTGGATATTATTTTTGTGTGTGGACACTAGAATAAACTTATCTGATTCCAAAAAGTCCTGAGAGTGTTTTTATTGGAATCATGTTAAATTTATGGATTGATATGGGGAGAATGATGTCCTAAGATATTGAGTCTGTCTGTCCACAAGCATGAGATATTTTTCCACCACTTCTCATCTTCTTTCATGCTCTTTAGGAGTACTTTATAGATCATGGATGTTTTTTGATGAGTATCCTCAGGTATTCTTTTTTGTTTGTTTGTTTTTAATATTTCTCAATTTATAAAAACTGTTCATAAACCTTATCAGATAATTTTGAAAGACAAATGTTTTCATTTACATTTTACAGAAGAAATGGAGGCTCTGTTTAGCCACGCTTCTCATGTCATCCCCCGAAGTACAGGGAGAGGACAGTTAGAACGCCACACAGAGAAAATCTTTCTTCTCAACCTGTTTCCATCTCAACTGCCCTTTCATCCCTGCACCCTTTCTGTGCCCCCAGCATGTTTGTTTCCTGCTGATCATTCCCCCTGAATACCCCAGAATCCAAGGGCTGCCATTTTGATTCTGGCCTCCCTGGTATCGTGGGTTCCGTGTGTCCCTCCATGTTGCTTCCGGGTGCAGAGACTTTGCAGTTGATGTGTGTCCAGAGTCTCTGGCATGGCAGGTGGAGCTTTATGTTCTTCCTTCTGCATTTCCTTTGTTCCTTGTGCCGAGCTACTGAGTGTCAGTCACTGTTTTTCATTCTGTGCTTGGCCCTTCCTGCTCCTCTGTAATCTCTGGGCTCTTCCCCAGTTTTTTTCCTCTCCCAGTCTCCACAGAACTTTTCAGCAATTCTCAAAGCCCTGAGCTTACCCTTGTGTCTTAATTCTCTCCTTGTGATCTCCTGCTCTTTATGCAGAAGACAGCCCTCCTCATGTGCTCTGCTCCCCGAACTCCCACCTCCAGAGTCCCAGGCATCGTCTTCCTGTGCCTGCTTCTGGGTGCGAGAGGCCCCCCCGCGGCAGTGAGGTGGCCCTCAGTCCTGGGGCTCTCGGTCCTCTCCCCTCCTGCCTCCCCCGGGACATTCCATTATCAAGTCACCTGTCCCTGGGTCTTCAGTAGCCCCACCCTTGTCTTGTCTTTCCTTTCCTTGGCCTGTTGGAAACACACCCTGGCTGCGTGTACGCACGTGCGTGAGAGTGTGCGCTGTGTGCGGCTGGGCCTGTGTGCTCCTTTTCTGTGTCTGCCTCTCCCTGTTTCCCTCTGCCTCTGCCTGGCCTGCATCTTCTCTCCTGTCACATCTGGTTGGATTTCATTTCATTGAGCAAATACCTTTCTGTCTAAATCTTTAGAACCTTACTGAATCTTTAGAACCTTAATTTAATACTGCTTAAGACTCATTTATACTTTGTGGCAGCCAGATAGGGCAACTGTGTCTGATCTTGAGAGTAATTTCTGCCTGGGGTACTGATTTATTTGGAACAGGACTTGGTATTTTTTGATACACTGCTTATCAGACATTGGTTAGGAAAGCCTTTGAAAGGTTTTTCTCATTATGACTGAAGATTAGGTATTATTTCTTTCAATAGTGCCAGTGACAATTTTCAAGATGCCTTTGAAAGATAGCAGTTTTACTATGGCTATCCAAAAGAGTAATTTTCTCTCTAAGTATTTTCCCAGTGTAAAAACAAACGAGCACCTCCAGCGTGGTGAGTGTGCAGGGGCAGGTGGGCCACAGCACACTGCAGGGAGCTGCGGGCACGTCTGTGTCTTGTCACTAGAATGGGATGGGGCCAGTGATAGTGTTTTCTCTCCTTCCACCTCCTCAAGGTCACCCTGGATCTTCAGAACAGTGCTGAAAAGTTTGGGGGGTTTCTGCGCTCTGCCTTGGATGTTCTTTCACAGATTCTCGAATTGGCAACGCTGCAGGATATTGGGAAGGTTTGTATTCAGTTTCTTCTCATTGGGCTGTAGCTGGCATCAGAGCACACCTGATGCATGCCCCTGGGCTGATGGCATCTGCAGTGGGCCCCTCCTCTGGGTATGTTCAGGAGCTAGTGACAGCTTGGGGGAGTCTTCACCCATCGCCATAGAACTTGGAGTCTGGCCCATGTCTTAATCAGGAAGTTTGAGGGGAGGGATTGCTTTTCAATCCTCTTTTGTTTGTTTACCACATATCAGCTTGATAAGGCCCAGTTCATTTTAGAAAATTGGTAGATTTAAAACGTGCTTACAGAGTCCTTTATTTTCTTATTTGACCTTCGCAAATACAAATGGGCAAAAATAGACTCCACGGGGGTATATGAAACTCAGAAACTCATGGCCTTTGCTTCTAAGTCCAGACTGTCTCACCCCCATTTTATTATGAAAATACAGAAGAGTTTAAGAGTTGTATGGTTAGTATCCATATGATATGCCCACAACTCAGGTTCTGCAATTGTTAACCTCAATGTGTTTATCCATCTCTCCATCTACCAAAATGCATCTTATTTTTGATGCATTTCAAAGTCAATTACACTTAGCCCCACTTTTTAACATGTGCTACTCTACCTCTGAGTGAAATGCAGTATGGTAATGAAGTTAATTTGTTTTCCTCTCTAAATTTTTTTCTTATCTGGATATACATATTTACTTAGTTTTAATCATTATACAGGTAATTTATGTTTTTCTTCCCAGTTATTCCATTTGCCTTTTCCCATAATCAGTTTAGCACATACACTTGTCATTCTTAATGGTTATACATTATTTTCCTGTTACAGCAAATCATCTCAAAGTTTTAGTCATGTCACCTTTTTGGTGAGGCCCTCCTTGGCTCTCTCCATATACTCTGTTCTCTTTCCCTGCTCACTTTTCTCTTTGACCCATATCATCATCAAACTTGCTATTTATTTATACACAGCTTCCACAGCATTGACCAGCAGATAATGGACAGGCGGTGAACTCTGTTGAGTAAATAGTAGGTGCTTTTGTGAACAGTCAGTTATTGGGGCACTCTCCGTCTGCAGTGTCTGTTTGTCCTCTGGCCAGGCTGAGGGAGCTGCTGTTGGCCTGACACCGTGAATGGAGGCTGAGAGGTGGGGCTGTCCCAGGACCACGTGGTCGATGGCAGAGCCTGTATTTAGACCCTGCTCCTCACATCAGCCACTCTTTCCCATAAATCACAGCTCTTTCCAGGAGGTCTTCAGGAGCTGTGTCTGAATGTGTAACACATTTTATTAAGGTAGAAAATATAACATGTTTTAAATTTGGACGTTAGATATACTAAAATAAAAGCCATCTACTTGGGAGTTTTTAAATAATAAAATGCTCCTTTTCCTCTAATTAATGGGAATTAACTTTATAATTTGTTGTTTTTACACATTTTGTTTGTGTGTTTGTGTGATTTCAATTTTTTACCTTTTTTACTATGAATATCACACACACGTAGAGATGATTTTCAGTAATGTCAGTAAGTTTTGTAGTTTCTTAATTACTGAATTATCAGATGTTATGTTTATCTAGATATACAAAAATTAATAATTCAGAATTCGTAATTTAATCAAGATTGACATTGGTTAATTTTTAGTATTCCTCAAATCAGAGATATGATTACATTTCCATCTTTTAAAGGTATATATAATAATTTTATCTTTGAGAATCTTGGGTAATATAGCATCTTATCTTCTTGTTTCTTTATAGATAAAGGTAGTTATTTTCATCTCTTCTTTCCTGTTTTTTAAAGTTTATTGTTTTTGCTGTTTGATGAAAGGCCCATTTTAATTCTCAATTTTGAGTTTTCTGTATATCCCTTCAGACCTCCTTTGGAAGCTGTTCCTGCTTACCCACTGAATTTTCATTCCTGATCTTATAGCTGAGAATATGTGAGATAGAAACTTTCTTGGTTTTTCTTCTTTGCATTTGACTACTTACCGTAGCTGAGGCCTCTCCTTGGGTGAATCATAATGCGTGGCAGGGCTTGAAATCCATTCCTGCTGCACAGCAGTTCTGGGTCAGTTGGGAAGTTATGCAGATCAGATCAGGTTTTAGATAGACAGCTACAGAGCTGTATTTGTGTTTTTGCTGTGGTTGAGGCAGCAGGAGCCTCTGCTTTCCTCAGGAAGCAGCGTTGCCCTTGTGCATCTGCTGGGCACATGCTCAGTGTAGGCACGCAGGATCTAAGCCATAAATCGATCTTGGAAGAGGCGAGCTTGACCTGGGAAAATGTGTGAGCAGGTTTCCTTCAGGTTTCTGAGAGCTTTACTGATTACAGGATAGGCAGGCAAAGAACGATTTTTGAATAAAAAGTACAGTTGTTTTGTTTTGATTTTCTAAATACTGACATTGGGTATGAAAAAGAATCACTTATGATTCCGTATCTTCAACAAATAATTGTTTAATTTTTTTCTTTTCTAGACCTTGTTTATTGTGTAGTCTGTTTTATATTTGTTTTTTGCATTGTTATACAAATTTTTCCACGTCACTCCTCATTGCTCTATATTATATATTTTCTCTGGCTGCTTTTAATACTTTATACTGGTTTTAAGTAATATGATTATGATACACCTTGGTGTAGTTTTCTTCATGCTTTTTGCACTTGGGGTTTGTTAAACTTCTCAGATCTCTGGCTTTATAGTTTTCTTCAAGCTTGGAAAAATTCTGGTCATTATTTCTTCAAATATTTTTCCTGCTTCCTACTTCTTTTTTTCCTTTCCTATGGGAATTCCAATTGCCTGTATATTAGGTTCCTTGAAGTTTTCCCAAAGCTCACTGATGTTCTTTTCACTGATTTTGATTCTTTCATATCTCTGTTTCATTTTGTTTGGGTTCTTTTGCTATGTCTTCAAGTTCACTCATCTTGTCTCTGGAATGTCTGATCTACCTTTAATCCTACCCAGTGAATTTTTTTTTTAAATTTCTAGCAGCTTTATTTGTAATAGCCACAAACTAGAAACAGCCCAAATATTCATTAACAGGTGAATGGATAAACAAATTGTTGTATAGTTATATATTGGAGTACCATTAAGCAATGAAAAAGGAATGAATTATTGATGCCACAACATGGATGACTCTTCAAATAATAATCCTCGGTGAAAAAGGACAAAAAAATATATATACCCTTTTATTCCATTTATATATAATTCTAGAAAACACAAACTAATCTATAGGGACAATGCAGATCAGTGGTTGTCTGGGGACAAGAGAAGCAGTCAGAGGAATTATAAAAGAGCACAAGAAAACTTTTGGGGGTGGTGGATATGTTCATTACCTTGAACACACTATGTTCCATGAGTGTATACAGATGTTGAATTTTAGCTAATTATACACTTAAAATAAATGAAAGTCATTGCTTTTTTTCACTCTCCTCCTATGGTACACAGTGCTGGTTGCTAGAGGTTCAATGATGCATGATGATGTCATAACTCTTACAACTAAATGGAATGTGTGCTCATGTATTCTTTGGTTTCAAAATTTTCTGTTTTACTTTCCAGTATGATATTCATATTTTAATATAACCAGAAGTATACTAGAGCAGGACTGCACCAGCTTACAAGGGTTGATTGTGCACATCTTTTCCCAACTTCATGTTTAGATGCCATGGTGATAGCTTGAACCCAGCCATAGTGCAAGTATTTATACCACAGAAACTGGTTGTGTACTGTGGTACCTGAAGCAGGACTCACCCCAAAAAATGAAATAGGGGAAGGCCCTCTGGGACTGCCCCAAACCACCTTACATTGGGGCCAGTTGAGTCTGAAGAAAGAGGCACTAAATGCCAGGGTGATGAATCCAAATCCATTTATTGGAAGAAGTTATGTACAAAGAGCTGCAGCTACCTCGTGACAGAGAGACAGCAAGGAATTCACCTAAGTATGTCTGCACCTATGGGAACTGCTCTACAGATTATATATGGTTGAGGAACAAAGGTAGTTAAGTGCCAAGGGCTTGCATGCAAATACTGGAAAATATCTCGGTGTGTGCTTTTTTCTGCTCAGGTTAGAACAGCAGAAGCTCGGTGTGCTTCCAGGGTGTTCTGGGAAGGGATGTCTGAGGGGGGCAGGGGCAAGGGCAGGCTGAGATGCTACAGGTACTACAAATCAGGGTTGTTTTTTTGTTTTGTTTTTTTTGTTTGTTTGTTTTGTGTTTTGGTTTTTTTTGACAATTGATTGTTAACCATTTACCAGCTCACCTACATAGTGTAGCTAAAACCTACGTAAACAGAAGCTCATTGGAGTCCTTAATTTTTTTATTTTTTTTTAACTAGGCACTATGTATATGAGAGTGAATGATGCCATTAAAACCTACATAAACAAAAACTCATTGGAGTCCTTAATTTTTAATAGTGTAGAAGGATCCCGAGACCAAAACATTTGAGGGAAACTGAAGTACAAGATTGACAATGAAGGGAAAGACTTGTCTTTATGGAACTAGAAAGTGTTTCTAGAGAGAAAAGCAGAAAAAAAAGGATGAGATTTTCAGACACTCACCCCTATCAAGAAAACCTTTTGTAGAGATTTGTACTTTAGCTGCCTTCCCCACCTGCTGTCATCACCATTCTGCCATAGGGCTCATGGGTGACACAGCTTTTCCCTCAAGCCCGGGAGAGTCTGGGATGGAACCATTAGTTCCTTCTTGAATTCACAGAGCTCAGAGAGCTGCTCTGGGGGATGGGGTTGCCACCTCCTTGGATCTATTGTTTTGTTTCCCCCATAGCTGTGCATGGACAAAAAAAAAAATGTAACTGTTATGGTACTGCTTGGAAAAAGAGTCACACCAGACAGTGTTTTCTAGATAATGGTTCCAATGCCAGCAGGTGGGGTAAGAGGTTCATGACACAAATATTTGTGAATCAACCATCAAAATACCAAGATCTGATACTTTTACCAACAATTCTGAGGCAACTGAAGTACAGAAGAAGCTCTAGAGCCAGCAACCTTTCCTTCTGTTCTTCAGTGCACACTTTTAACTATGTACAAAGGTGTGGAGAGTGTCAGTGTGCTAATGCTCCATCATCTCAATTGAGAGCTCCCAGGAAGGGAAACGGCTGAAATGAAAGAAAAAAAAACACAACAAAAAAAACACTTTCATTAAATAAATCAGTAGTGAGTTGATTATGTTAACAGAATCCTGTCTTCCTGTTTCACAACAAATCAGAAATACGCACTTCAGGGCTTTTTCGTCTCCACCACATAGAGGTCTGATCGCTTCTAGCTAAAAATGGGGATTTGCTGGCATATTTCAGCCGGCTTCTTCAGGTCTGTGTCTGAACACAGGATCTTTCCTTCAGCTTTGGCTAGGACCTCACCCCAGGGGTTCACGACAGTGCCTTGTCCCCAGGCAACGTAGAGGCTTGGTCATCCCGGGCAGGAAATGCCATGGCCACATACACCTGATTATCAGCAGCCCAGTCTTGCTGAAGCGGCTCCCGGTGAGCTGGTCCAGTGGTCACATTAAAAGCTCCAGGAGCCACCAACGGCTAGCAGCCTCTGAGCATAGATGTGTGCAAGCTCTGTAAAGTGGATGTGGTAACATGCCCAGGCCCACTCTGCAGCTGCATAAGGAGTGTCAGATATGGAGAAACTATCACCAGGACTCAAATGTCTCAGATTCTTGATGTTTAATTTTCCCAGGAATGTCAGCGTCAAACAGATGGATGTTTCTGTACTTTACCAACAAAGTGCCATCAGGCCCAAACACGGCCCAGGTGTTATATAATTCCCCAGCATCATCTTCCTTCAGGAATGGAACCTCCAGTGAGATATATGTCATACTCCTTTGCTACTTCAGAAAGCTTCTGTGTGGATTCACCAGGAATTTTCTCTGCATACTCAGGAAAATATTTTGTGCCATATGGAGAATTAAAGAATTCTGGCAGAGAAACTCTTTTGGCTCCTTGCATTACAGCCTTGCTGACAAGGCCACAAGCTCTTGTGTGGTCATCTGATTGATGGAAGAAACTTGAAGCTGAATGAGGGCCAAGCGGAAAGAGGTCGTGGTTCTCCGGGGAAGCACGTTCCACCCATGCAGGTGTCCGTGCTGGCGGCAGCAGTGCCGCAAGGGCCGGGGCTCCTAGCCGGTGTATGTTTAGTCACTGGAGTTGTTTTCATCTCTAGAAGTTCAATTTGTGTTTTTTTTATATCTTTCATTTCTCTACTTAACTTTTTGAACATATGGATTCCAGTTACGATAACTGTTTTCATGTTTCTCTCATAACTAAAACATCTACATCGGTTCTGGTCTTTTCTCATTGGTTGATAGTATTCTCCTCATTACGGATCCTGTTGCATTTCTGGTCTTCTGTGATTGGATACCAGATGTTGTGAATTTTGCCTTGTTGGGTGTAGATATTTTTGTATTCCTACAAATCTTGAACTTTATTTTGGGATCAGTTAAGTTACTTGGAAATAGTTTGATTCTTTTGGGTCTTGCATTTATGATTTGTTAAATAGGTCAGAGCGGTGCTTGGTTGAGGGCTAATTATTCACCACTGCTGAGGCAAGACCTTCTTGAGAACCCCATCCAATGCCTCGTGAATTACGAGTTTTTCCAGTCTGGTTGGTGAACAGCCCCCGTTCCCAGCCTGCGTGAGCATCCAGCACCGTTGCCTCTCATCCTATCGGATGGTCCTTTCCCTGGCCTCGGTGGTGTCCACACACACAGGCGTGCATCAGGACTCTGCTGATCACCAGGGGTTTCTATCTCTGTGCAGCTCTCTTCTCCCTGGTTCTCTGTCCAATGAATTCCGCTTTCTTGGTTTCCTGGACTCTTGGCTCCTTTTCCCCAACTGAGGGCATCTCCCAGGTTCTGCTCTGTTCCTCCCACTTATACCACAACTGGAAACCTGATCAAGGCTTTAAGGTGGGACAGTTGTGGGACATCTCCCTTGTTGCCTGTGTCTCAGGGATTAAGGACCTTCATTGCCTGGTGTTCAGTGTCTTGAAAACTGAAATCATTTTTGCAGATTGCTGTGAGGCACTTCTAGGACTAATGTGAGTTACACATTAATGACACATTCTTTTGAGGTAAATGTATTATGTTCACTTGAATGTAAACTCCATAAATGCAGGGGTTTTTTCATTCTTTTGTACCCTTCTGAATTCTTGCACTGAAAATAGAGCTGAACACATAGTAGACAATAAATATTTGTTGAGTGAGCAAATGAATGTAAAAATGAATAAATCAACATATAAATGCAGGAAGGAATGGTTGAAATATATGTACTTTGATTTCAGTACATTATACTATCTTTTTTCAAGATGATAAATAAAGAACTATAACCTTCGTCTGATTTTTACTAAATTACACAATTTAAATAGAAGCTATTTGGTGTCTTTGATTTCTATCTAGGATTCACAATAATAATAAATCATCTGAGAGCCACTTGTTTTAATGTCTTACTGTTCATTCTTTTCATAGTGTGTTGAAGAGATCCTCGGATACCTGAAATCCTGCTTTAATCGAGAACCAATGATGGCGACTGTTTGTGTCCAACAGGTAAGAAAGAAAGTGGTTTCCTGTGCTTGTCTTTTAAATCCTTCACTCCAGATATGATGACATAATGACTTCCCTTAAGAAGGTCGTGTTGGTGGCTTGATCAACAGGAAGGGGTAAAACGGTCTGACAATCCCACCTGCCCCTCCTTTGTCACTCGTTATTTAGGCCATGGTGGCTGTTTAGAAGTGTGAGTTCTCTTTCCCTCGCTGTGCCGTGTCTTACTCTTCAGAAAGAGAACATCCACCTTGTAAATAAATGACAGAGGCTATTAGTAGCTCTGCTGAACCCTCCTTACTTGACCATTGCCTAAGTATCCCTCCAGGTTTTTGTTTGAAATGTTCAGTCTTATTTAGAATCATGGGAATACTTGAAACTACTGGGGGCCAGTAGTTTCTTATTTAAAGTATAAACAGCATGTCACGAGCAGCAGTTCTACCATGTGCACGTAGCATTTCTTAACAAGAATTTCACAATCTGAATTTTTGGTAACATATCCAGTTATGTGTAGATGGATTTGCTGTTTGTGTGGGAGATTTATAAAGTGTCACTCAGGCTGCATTATGTCAAATGTTGATGACTTCAGTTCTTCTATTCCAGTTGTTGAAGACTCTTTTTGGAACAAATTTGGCATCGCAGTTTGATGGCTTCTCCTCCAACCCCAGCAAGTCCCAAGGCCGTGCGCAGCGCCTGGGCTCTTCCAGCGTGAGGCCAGGCTTGTACCACTACTGCTTCATGGCTCCCTATACCCACTTCACGCAGGCCTTGGCCGATGCCAGTCTGAGGAACATGGTCCAGGCCGAGCCGGAGCACGACACTTCGGGGTAACTGTCCCGCTGCCCTTGCTCTGTCAGTAATGCTGTCTTTGTAGAGTCATGAAAGAGGAAGCAGTGACTAATTTAATAAAAAAAAAATTAGACAACATATTCCAGTAGTCGACTGTTATCAAGGAACTGTGATTATGGCTTAGCCCTGCCCTAATCCAGTGGGTGGGATGGGCCCCTGGAGGATTCTCTCATCTCAGGTGGTGGGAAGGGGAAGGGGAAGGGGAGTGCAAGTGGCTGCTGGGAGGCAGCTAGCGCTAATACCCAAATTTATCAACAAACCAGAGCTGAGATTAAAAAAAAGAAGGCCTTGGATATTTAAATCACATTATTATTTTCCAGTGCTAATTAAATGGCATTTTCCTTTATAGTAAAGTAGCACTTTTCAGATCTACGACTGAAGTGGAACGGCAGCTTTGACATTTCACTGTAGTGTTTGCATTTAGAGGCCTTTACAGGGCATAAGAAGAGTCTTGGGTATATCACTTTGTGGTTTGTAAGCTTATGGATAAAAGCTTCTTTTCACTTTCATTTATGTTTGTGATGTGTCTTAAATTACCGTAATTTTTAGCTGATATTTGAGTTGCTTCTCTGTATAGTAACAACAATAGAATTCTTTGTTTTTCTTTTTATGGATGTGTAGGGTTCACACAGCTACAATTGAAATGTGAGAGTCAGGAACCAAGGAAAACACCCGTGTTCCTGGCTTTGCGTTAACATTGGTGACATACTTATCATGCATCCAAAATTCAGGAATAAACCTCTTTAAATAATCTGCGTAATATTATGGGGGGCAAATAAACAAACAATCAGGCTGTGTGTGTACACATTTTACTGTCTTATAATTATACATATATATCTTGTAAAAAGAAAAGGATGTAATTGATGTAAATGTTGTAAAGTGTTTTTCCCCCCAAAGAAGTCAAGCGATATCTTCTAAATTACCAAATCTTTCAAATGACCATGAATTTCTTTCAAGCCTCACTAAGACTCTGCAAGTAGCGAGTTTTTTTGTAGCAGAAGAAAAGCTCTTCAGCTAGCTCCTACAGGTGACAAAACTTGATGGCTGTCAGTCAGTGGCAAATTCTAAATTCAGTTTAGTTATCATCAGTAAAAGAAGAACATGATATTTTTATGTTGAATGGCCTTTGAAGTTCTTTTTGACTCTGAAGTGCTCGGATTTGGTGAATACAAAATTAATTTGAACTGGAGTATAGCTGAGTACAGGAGATTATTTAAGGATATTCTTGTCTCCTTTCTTTTCCCATTTGCAGCTGGTTTGATGTACTCCAGAAGGTGTCTACCCAATTGAAAACAAATCTCACGGGTGTCACGAAGAACCGTGCGGACAAGGTAAGTGTGAGCCGTGGCTTAAGAAGGCAGGCGCCCACACAGTGGTGGTCGTGCTAGAAATAAAACTACAGCTGGAGCTTTCCAGGTTGGTGATTTGAAACTGTAACAGTTCTTTTGTCTTTTTTTATAGAATGCTATTCATAACCACATTCGTTTATTTGAGCCTCTTGTGATAAAAGCTTTAAAGCAGTACACAACGACAACGTCTGTGCAGTTACAGAAGCAGGTGTTGGACTTGCTGGCGCAGCTGGTTCAGTTAAGGGTTAACTACTGTCTTCTGGATTCAGATCAGGTTTGTCACATTTTTTAATCTTTCCTCCACCATGCCTGTTCCCAATTTAGTAAAAATTACCTTAAAATGGTACTGAAATCTACCTTAAGGAAATATGAAACTTGTATTTCCCCCACCAATTGCTGCCTGATACCTATTTCATGCATCTAGTTGCATGCAGACGCCTGGTACATAAACTTTTAAAAGAGTAGTTTCTGTTGACTGAAGGATAAAAATGGTAACAGTGGACACAAGTTCACAGAAAAAATATTGTCTAAAGGACATATTTTATTAATCTGTTAGGTTGTGTTTTTGTTTCCAGGAACAATGTAAATTTGCATGGTTGTTCAAAAAAGAACAAAAAAGTCTCAGTTTACAAATGCTAACTGTATATAAAGGAATGTGGAAAAATTCAGTTCTTAAGTTATAATAAACATTCACTTTTGGTTTTAGAAAAACAATCGATCGACATCTATGAATTTATTTTGTATCATACTAGTAAACAGTAAGTGTATGGGTATTTCCCCAACTAATTTTGCTTTCTTTTTCTGGAACAAATCATTAAGTGCCTGCAGAGTGTTTCAAGTGAGAGAAAAAAAATTTTAAGAAAAACCAGGAAACTTTCTCTTTTTTTCCCCATCCTTCATCTTCATTAGATCAAATTATTTTGCAAAGCTTGTCTGGCTTCACAGAGAGGCAGCCTCTGCTGTGTTAACTGGCTAATTAAAATATATTAGGAAAATCTTTACAGCCAGAACCAACTTAGTCATCAAATAGCAAGTGAAAACCAAACATCACAGGAATTACTGTGCTTCGGAGTATGTACCATGTCCCAAATGTGAACAAGGTAATTTTATAATTTATTAAATTAGCTTCTTTGGAGATGAAAGATTGGAAATCCTACTGGTAGATAATCGCTAGACTAGCTTTGGACTGAAATGCTCCCTTTTAATTCTTTTCTTATTATCTTTCCCCTCTTGTGTCCCCCAGTTTTTCTTTAAAGTCAGCACAGTACTGTATATGAATCTTTCATGTGGTATATATGTCTCCCATTTATCTGATTCCTTGGTGAACTGTATCTTTACAGTAGAATATTTTAGCTCTAGGCCCTATTGCCCCTTCAGCCAAGCACATGCCAAATTAGAAATGAGTCCTGCTGACTTTTAAAGTATCTTTATGAGACAGGTCCTCAATTGTCAAGTGGTTTTTCAATTTTTAGGCTGCTTCTTTGTGTCTGAAATTGAGTTGATCTCTTGTTTTGAATGTAAAAGTTGAATTGCGAATTCAAAAGTCTCTTAAAGATGGCCAGAAACTGTGGCTAAGTTGACTGGGGTCTTAAATGGTCTTAAAGCCATTAAGCTTCCTATATTCCATTTTCTGCTGCCCTTGCTCCAGGCATTTAGGGAGTCAGGGACCCTTAACCCTCTGCTTCCATTAAAGGAGAACTGTGGTATTTACCCTGTTGCATTCCTGAGGCTGAAGATGGACTGATTCCTTTAAATGTTGGCTTGCTTGGGTAACATATCTGCCTAGGTTTAGATTTTGCCATTTCCCAGATAATTTGGACAAAGACATATTTTATCACACCATGAATGCTTCTGATGTGTTCATCCCTGTTTGTGCTGTGTACAAAATGCAGGCCATGTGAAGTCTGCCTGTCGGAGATTTAGTAACTGCTGCCCCAGTATCTGTGTTTTACTTAGCAGGTGAGGGAGTCAGTTCTTTCTCCTCGTTGTGTGTTGATAATCTGCACACCATCTGTTGGGGCAGGGTGTGACTCAGTCACCTGTTAGGGAAGGGAGCTCCTTCCCCTGAGCACCATGAGGTGGGGGGGAGGCCCCGGGAAGAGAAGCCTGTCCTTAGACGGGGCCTCCCTCGCCTCCCAGCTCGCTGGTGCTGTGACATGGACCAGAAAATTAGTGTTCCCTGAAAGCCTTTCTCTAGCTGTTAGTACAAAACATGGTTTTATCAGCTCCCGTAGTGTTTTCATGATCCTTATAGAAGATATAAATCCTCATAATTTCTCTTTAGAGAACTGGGAAACTGTCCTAGAATAAACTTTGTACAGCTGAATGGGCATGATGGGCAAAATTTCTTACTTCGGTGGATTTGTTCCTTGGTAATTGTTTTGTGTGTCACTCTATAAATATTTATGGTAATCTGTTTACATCCCTTTTGTATCACCGATACTGAATTGAGTAGAAAAATAAATTGACAATTTTAAAAATGGGATTATTAATAGGGCAATATATATATATATATATATATATATATAGCCAAAGATTTTACCTAGCCACTCTCCCTCATCCACTCACCTACCCCCCCATTCCAAACAAAGTTGAAATTTAAATGGTAAGCCATAATTAAGATTTATTTGGGAGCAGCATTTTTGCAAAATCCAGAGACTTATTTTAAACAGATTATCAGTTATGATATATAATTTCAAGCAATCCATGCTTAGCCTTTTTAAAAGGAATGTAATCTAATAAGAGCAGCTGAAACCCTTGATTTTCCTATGGAAGCCAGCTCTCACCTGTGAATAGGCTACCTGCCCTTCCTCACAGGGTTGCTGCAGGAGTTGATTCTGGCAGGAGGTGGCAGGTCATGTCACTTGATACAGATTCTTTTGAAAAAGATTCATTCTTAAAAAGTCCATGGAACTGCACAACACAGTTGTTCTGGTTTGCTAATGCTGCTGGAATGCAAAACACCAGAAATGGATTGGCTTTTATAAAAGGGGGTTTACTTTGCTACACAGTTACAGTCTTAAGGCCATAAAGTGCCCAAGGTCACGCATCAACAATCGGGTACCTTCACCAGAGGATGGGCGGTGGTGTCCGGGAAACCTCTGCCAGCTGGGAAGGCACGTGGCTGGCGTCTGCTTGCTCCCAGGTTGCGTTTCAAAATGGCGTCCTCCAAAATGTCTGCAGCAGCTC
>PVKY010002573.1:0-17995 GCA_004027775.1 Bradypus variegatus | reverse complement strand
AACACGGCTTTCTCTTTCTCCCTGCCTTGGGGCCTCCTGGCCTGGACAGCCCGCTCTTCCTCCGTCGTTAACCCTTCGTTGTCCTGTGGGATAGAGTTGGAGGTGGCTGCCCTCCCCCACCCCCGCCGCCCCTGCCCCAGGCGGTGGGGAGGGGCCCCCCTCCGTTGTCGTGGTGCGTTTTTCTCCGACCCCGCCCCAGCCCGCCCAGCAACTCCCCTCTCTCCTCTCTGCAGGCTCCGCTATTAACCCATCTGCAGTGCTGATGTCTCTCTCTCTCTCTGTCTGTCTCTCTCTCTGTCTGTCTCTTGTCCGTCTGTCTCCTCTTCCTCTCTCGCTGTCTCTTTCTTCCTTTTATCTGTCGTTGTTTTTTCCTCCTCTTCCACCCACCCCCACCCCCACGTGTGGCCCGCCCTCTCTCCCCCACCGCCACCCCCGGCGCCCCACGTGCGCGCCTCCAGTGGCACCCTCCTGTCGGGCGCCAAAGTGGCCGCCGCGGCGGGGCTGGCGGTGGAGCGGGAAGGGCGGCTGGGGGAGAAGCCGGCGCCGGCGCCACCACCCGGAGAGGACGCCTTGAGAAGCGGCGGGGCTGCCCCCAGCGAGCCGGGCAGCGGTGGCAAGGCGGGGAGAGGCCGCTGGCGGACGGTGCAGAGCCACCTGGCCGCGGGGAAGCTCAACTTGTCCAAGTGAGTGCTGGCGCCACAGCCACGCCGGAGCCGTGAGCTCAGTCCCGCCCCGCCAGGATGCCCGGCGGGGACCCCCCGGCATGCCTGCTGCTGCCCCCCAAAGGTGCCGTCCTCGGCGCCCGGCTCATTCCATCCCTCCACAAGACGCTGCCATCGCCCTCACCGTCGGACACAGCTAGCTCAGCCATCCAGTCTGTCACACTGCAGCCTCTGGGCTGCTCCCATCAGACTCTTTCCTTGCCAGTGACCAGGTCATGCCACTCTCTGCCCACGGGGCAGCTGCATTTCAGTTCCCGGGTCATCCCATTCTCCTTGATCAGCCGCCCCATCTCAGCCTTTGGGCCGTCCTTCCCAGGGCAGCAGGCCTGTGGTTGTTCAGCCATTGGGGAACCGGCTCACCCTCAGCTGTGTTCTGTGCCACTCAGCCCTCTTACGGCCAGCTGATGGCGCTAGACCTGGAGGTTGAGCCTTGCCACTTTTGACCATCGGGCGACTCCATTGGCTGGTCCCAATCCTGCTTGTACCATACTACCGTTTGTTGCTGATTTCCACCCATGGGCAGCCACAGGGTTGTCCCCATGGGGTCATCCTTATCTCACCCATTTCCGTTGGCTGTCCCAGTCTCGGTCATCGAACTGTCCCACTGTCAGCTGTTGGGATTGTGTTCTTGGAGGTTGGGTTGTTCAGCCCCAGCGAGCTTCTCCTCAGATGCCAGAGAGAGCTCTTTCCTTTAGCTGCCTGGAGTTGACAGACAGTCTCACTTTTGGGCAGTGGGCATAGGTTGGCCCCTATTCTCAGCAGATGGTGTAATCCCCCCAGTGGGGCAGACTTATTCTCATCTTGGCCTTTGGAATCTTCCAGTTCCCCAAAGCTGAGCCCTCCCAGGCACTCAGTCCTCTGAGCACTGACCATTCTCCAGCCTCCTTCCCAGCTAGTGGAGCAGCCCCCCACTCAGGAGGGTCAACAGCCCCAAATCCTTGTCATCTATTGGGCTGTCCTGTTGCCTCAGTGACGGGCCCCCCGGTTCTCCTCAGAAGGCCCGTGATACCCACCATTGCGACCACTGAAGTCACAGGCTGAGGCCGCCTTTGCTTGTTGACCTAAGGGAGCACAAGCCAGTTTCTCCCCTGGCCAAAGGAGGGTCCTTGAGGGAACCCCCACACCCCCTCTGAGAGCCAGGCCCAGTGCCCCGCCCTCCCCAGGCTGCTTCGGCCACAGTCTCCAAACTGGCCAAAGCTTCTCTGTACCACCTTCTGGCTCCAGGCCTGGAGGAACCAATTTTAGTTTCCTGTGACTGCGAGGTTGTAAATTGGACTAATTTTGGATGTGATAGGAAACCAAAATGAGGTCAGCAAGGAGGAGGAGGCAGTGGCGGCCAGGGCACCATCCTCCCTCCACCCAGACTGCCCCCGGGGAGCTGTGGGCTACATGGCTGCCCAGGCCTGGGCCTGTCCCCCTGGTAGCCCTGACTCCAGGCCCGAGCCAGGCAAGGCTGCTGCCCCCTCCAAGACCCCAGCTCAAGCCATGTTTTGCTTTCTTCTCTCTCTTTTGCTCTCTTTTTGCTATTCTCTTTCTCTCCCTCTTTTGCTCTCACTCTCTTTCTCTCTCTCATTCTCTTTCTCGGCCCACAAGGGCAGCCTAACTGTTGTTTTTTGGTTCCTAGGGTAGGTTCAGAGGGTGAGCAAAGCTGAGGTCTGGTTGCAGTGGTGAAAGTGGCTCCCCAGGGCCCAGGGCTTCCTCCCTCAGACGGGTCCAGATGCTTGGCTGCTCTGTGACCCTGAACCAGGGGTTGGCAAACTTTCTTTTATAAAGGGCCACAGAGTAAATATTTAGGCTTTGCAGGTTATATGGCCTCTTTCCCAGCTACTCAATCCTGCGTTGTAGCATGAAAGCAGCCACAGAGAGTATATAAACTAAGGGCCGTGACTGTGTTCCAATAAAACTATTTACATAAACAGCCAATGGGCCAGAAATTGGCTCACAGGCCATAGTTTGCCAACCCCTGCCCTAGACCATTGGATGGGGACATGGAGGGAAGGGACAGAAGGAGGAAGAGGAGGTTGGAGCCTCTGGGACCCAGAGAAGAAAAGTGACCCAGAGCTGTCCTGCTCTGGCCCTGCCTGTGGGGTGCAGTGAAATTTCAGGCTAGGAAACGAAGCTGGCAGT
Organism: Bradypus variegatus; assembly: GCA_004027775.1. Lineage (NCBI taxonomy): Eukaryota > Metazoa > Chordata > Mammalia > Pilosa > Bradypodidae > Bradypus > Bradypus variegatus. Next base: position 15,146 of record PVKY010002573.1, on the reverse strand, counting down.
TTCCTGGAGAGAGGCCAGGGACCCTTGACTCCTTCTGCCCCCAACTCTGAGATATTTGCAACCACCACTGGCGTGGGGTTTTTTTTTACCGATACAGCACTCCCCCAGGGCCTGGACTCATTAGCTCTTGAGGGCAACCCTGTGACGGCAGCCACTCAGGGGTCATTTTTAATCCCCATTCTACAGATGAGGAAACAGGCCCAGAGAATGGAATGACTTTTTTACAGTCCCACAGTTGGTAAGGGTTTGAACCCAGGTCTGTCTGACCCCATGCTGCCCCTGATGAGCCCCGTCTGCTTCCTTTCTGTCCCTGCCCCACTTCCCAGCGTTTTTCAAGATGCCAGTGGGCCTGTGAAATGGGTGTCCTCTTAGCTTTCTTTGCTCGGTCCATCTCTGGGAAGAGAGCAATTGCCCCTCCTCTGATAGCAGTCATTCCCGGGTGCCAGGAGAGGATGTTGGGGCCTTGGAAACAAAAGCCCTAGTTGGAGGGCAAAGGTCCACGCCAGAGCCTGGCTCTTCCCCTCCATGGACAAAGTACAAGAATTGCTGGTTTCCTGGGACTCGCCAAGCGTTACTGGGCCATCTCTGCCCTGGCCTGGAATTCCTTAGGTCTCCAAAGGGTAGTCGTACTTTCCTGGTGGCCCCCAGTGGGATGGTGGGAGGGGACAGCCTCAGGCTCCCTCAGGCCCCTCCCATTTTGGCAGGACAGGCCGCTGCAGGGCCCCAGGGACCCGCCTTCACCACGCAGCCACTGACGGGCCCCTCTGACAGTCAAGAGGACGGCCAGGGCAGGAAGCATTCGGGGGCTAGCTGAGCTGGGGCTGGAGGGTGGGGCAGGGGGGTGGGTGGCTGGCCCTGGGGGCGGTGGGTGGGTTGGGGAGGGGCTCCAGGTGGGCATGTGGGCTTTGCGGCCCCCTCGGCAGGGCCGGGCAGCGGCGGCAGCAGCGACCACCACGATGGAGGCCTGGCGAGGCCCAGCAGAGTGTGCCATGCACTGGGGCCTTCTAGTCCTGGCCCTCGGCTGCTTTCTCCTCCACTGTGAGCCCTTCACCTGCTTCTCCTTTCTCTCCTCTCCTCCACCCGCCCCAAGTTTCGAGGACTCCACCCTGTCCACGGCCACTACCCTTGAGTCTATCCCCAGCTCCATGGGAGAGCCGAAATGCCAGCGACCCTGCACCCTGATGCGGCAGCAGAGCCTGCAGCAGCCGCTGAGCCAGCACCAGCGGGGCCGGCAGCCCAGCCAGCCCACCACCAGCCAGAGCCTGGGCCAGCTGCAGGCCCACACGGCCACGGCGCCTGGCGCCAACCCCCGGGCCTATGGCCGCGGCCAGGCTCGCCAGGGCGCCTCGGCCAGCTCCAAGTACCGGGCGGCTGGCAGCCACAACCGCTCCAACCCGGGCAGCTGGGACCACGTGGTGGGGCAGATTCGAAACCGAGGCTTGGACATGAAATCCTTTCTGTAAGTCCTCCCCTGGAGCGGGCCGGGCCCCCCACCTCCCTGGCCCAGCCTCTTTGTTCTGCACCCCCTCGAGAATGGGACAGTGGCCAGGTCGTGCCCGCCTCTTGTCCCTCCGCCCCCTGGCAGGGGCACCAAGCTGACTCAGCCGGCCCCTTCCCCAGCCTCTTGTAGCTCTCGACAGAAGCCCCCCACTGCCCCGTGGTAGGGTCTACCCGCTCTGAGGATCCCTGGCCCCCATCTGGTGCATCTGGAACTCGGAGAAGGGCCCCCTGTAAAAGGGGAGATACTAGAGGATGCTGTTGAGCCCTCTGAGATCTGTCTCCTCTCTCCAGTCCTGCCGGCCAGCCTTGCCCTGTGCTCCCTGCCTCCTGCCACCTCTTGCCGCCCTCTGCCCTCTCCATCCAAACCCAGTCCTTTTCCTGCTGTCCCTTCTCAGTCTCCCCAGCCCCGCCCTCCTCCCTCCAGTTTGCTGCTTCCCTGTAACCAGACTCCACTCACCTTCCTGCCCCCCCTTCCACCCTTCCATCCATCCTGTCCTCTGCCTCTCTGACCTTCCATATCCGCCTGTCCTCCAGCTCCCTCCCTGGCTCCCCAAGGCTCCTTCCTCCCCATTATAACTGAGGACAAACCTGGCGTGTTCCCCGAAAGCTTTAGGAAAACGTTGTTTCTGAATCAGAGCCTTCTTTCGAGGGCACAGGTCTGAGAAATAGGGCGGACCGGCAAGGCCTAACCTTGACCTCCCCTGCCCCCAGCCCTTCGCCCTGCCTCCTGCCCATCAGCCTCCTCCCTGGTCACGACCTCGGGGGATCTGTGGTCCCCAACATCACCTGTCTCCTCGGGCCTGAACTTGAGCTTCCTTCCAGGCTCCGGGGAATGCTCCCATCGACGGGTTTTCCCTGGGAGCACTTTTCACAGAGCAGGACTCTCCAGGGAGAGGAGGAGAAAGGGAGGACAAGGGGAAAGCCAAAGCCAAGGTCAAGGCCAGCTCATTGACAAGGTTTGGGGACTCCGAAGGCCAGCAAGTCCCTGAATGCCAGCTCTGAGACCCCAGCCAGAGCTTCCCAGGTAGACTGGAGCTTTGCCCCTGGGAGAGGCACTCCAACGGAAGTGGCCTTCCATGCCAGTTTGCCACGCTCATGCAAGTGGCCTGTGGTCTGGGCTCAGCAGGACATGCCATCTGTGGCTGTCCTTGGAAGTCTGGACATTGCACCCACAGGGGCTCTACCCCACCCAGGGACCCTTGGGAATTCAGCCAGACACCTGCAGAAGACAAGATGTCCAGCAGAGTCTCCCAGCTTCTGGGCACTGGTTTGTTTGGGTTACGAACAGAGTCAAGGGAATTGGTTCTGCTGTGGCTTGTGCAGCACTGAGAGCCAGCTGGGACCCCTGTATCCCTCTGCAAATCCTGGCCTCAGGTTGCTCTTTCCACAGCCATCACTACTACTTCCTGTTTAGCAACTGCCAGACTGGGGCATGGGCCTCTCTAGGCTCAGAGGGATAAAAGAAAGCAGCAGCAGGAGGGCCCAGTGTACCAACTCTCCCCTCCCCCAGCTGCCTCCCTAGTGAAGGGCGAGAATCCTGTACCAGTGTCCTCTCCACCCACCCTGACTTGGCTAACACTTCTCCCAACCCACAGCTTTCAGCACCCCCCCACCACCACCTGCTGGTCACCTCCCGGAGCTCACCCAACCCCCCACCTCCTCCACTTGTAGTCCCTTGCAGCAGGGGTCTGGAAACTTTTTCTGTAAAGAGCCAGATCATAAATATTTTAGGCTTTGCAGTACATGTGTTCTCTATCACATGTTCCTTTTTTTAAGCAATGCTTTAAGAATATAAAAACCATAGTTCTTATGTGGCAATACAAAAACAGGCCAGGGACAATTGTTTGCCACCTTATAATTGTTGCCACCTTATAATTTAGCTGCCCATGCTGCTGACTAAGGGTGGTCCCCTCCCTCACTGACAGCTTCTCCTCCAGCTCCCTCCTCCTCTTGCCCCTCATCCTTGCCCCTGTGGCCTGAAGGATTGGAGAGAATGGCAAATTGGGTATTTCTGCCGAGGAGCCGTTTTGTTTTTAAGAAAAAAAAGCAAAAGGAATATCTGAAAAATGCATCAATCAGGGAAAAACATGTTGTTTGGTTGGGTTTGCCTTCCCCCAGCTCAACTAGGTCCTAAGCAGCCAAATGGAATTTTACCAATTCTGGAAGAGCCATGGTGGGCAGAGGACAAGGAAAACGAGGGTTTGTCCTGAGGAAGAGGGGGTGGTTGCTGCCCAGAAGTTATACACCAACGCAAAGTCTCCGGCGGGACCGTGCCTAGGCCAACGCCAAGACGGAGGAGGGCGTAGTGCCCGTTCAGTGTCCTCCCTGTACCCACCGGCATCTTTCGTCTCCCAGGACTCCTTGGGCCCCATTCCTCAACTCAGAGGCCATTTGTTGCCTGTTTGAGTTGCCTTTTTGACAGTCTTTCTGAGAAGTAATGATAGCAAACACTTCCCCTCTAAGCTTGCCTTCCTTGACGGTAGCCGAAGCGGTGGGCTCCTGACCCAGGCTCCCCTCCTCTCAGGAACAGTCCCTAGCCTTCCCGTCTTTCCTTTGGTCCTTCTTGAGGTAAGCTTTCGTGCCTGTGCCATTGAGCATCCCTCTTCCTTTGTTCTGTGGAGAAACCCACTGCCAGGTGAGCTCCACAAGCACCAGGAGATGCCCACGGTGACAAGGGTCTTGAGGACCCGTGGGCCACTGATTCTTCCTTTACCTCCCTCAAAAAGAAGTGACCCTACAAAGCCCCCAGGCAATTGCCCAGTGGTTATCTTAGGGGGCCCCAGACTTGACCTCTAACCTCATGCTGCTGCCCACCTGGCAGCTCATTGTCTGCCTCGACCACGCCTCCGTGAGAGCAGGCCCTCTCCAGCCTCCTTCACACCTTCTTTCTGCCTCACAGGCTCCCTGCAGCCCTATCCAGTCTCCTGCAGACTTGCATGACCCAGGAGCCAAATCCCTCCACTTTCTCTTTCTCTACTTCTGTTCCGTGGTAACTTCTGGACAGCTTCTCCAATGGAAAGCCCTGGATCTGGACCCAAAAGTCTTCATGGAGGAGGCCCAGTGTGGCAGGGACACCTCCAAGGACCATTTTCCAGAAGGGACTTCCATTCTCCTCTGATGGGCTGATTATCCCAAGGGGGCTCCCAAGACCCCTGTTGAAACTGAGGACATTTGGTTGACAGTGACCTAGGGACATCTTTACAAGGGGTTTCCTTAAGCTCAGAGTGCAGTGCCCACTGGATTTCAAAACTTTCTAAGAACCTCCCATCGGGGAGCCCAAACCTGCCCGTGTAGTCCAGAAGCAAGATGATGACGACAGAGCCCCCGCCCCTTCCCCCAGGGGCCCTGAGAGTCCGCGTCGTGGAACCACTAGCCTTTGTGCAGCTGGATATGAATTTAGCCTTTGGAAATGGGCCGTGCTCCCCTCCCCCCCGCCCTCCCCAGCCAGACCCCTGGCCCTGCTTCCACCCCCCACTCCATCCTCCAACTGTTGACTGAGGTTTGGTTTCTCTCCTACAGGGCCTGTTTCTTAACAGCTGTTTTCTTCTCTCTCTTTGTCTCTGTCTGTCTCTCTCTCTCCGCCCCCCGCCCCTGCCCGCACCCCCGGGGCCTCCCTGCTCTGCCCCGGCTGGTGGGCTGCCCATGCTGGGCAGAGAGGGCCGGATGGTGGTGCTATCCCTGGTCTTAGGGCTTTCGGAACAGGATGACTTTGCCAATATCCCTGATCTGCAAAACCCAGGAACCCAGCAGAACCAGAACGCTCAGGGGGACAAGAGGTACGAGCTCGGGCGAGGGCCCACAGAGGCGGCGGCGGCAGAGGAGGAGGCGTGGAGAGGCCACAGCTCCCACCGGCCCGGCTGCCGGCCAAGGGCGGCGGCGCCTTCCGTGGATGCTGGAGCCGGGAGGACAAGGCCCCCGCCCCAGGCGGTGTCCCCACACACGGCCCCCTCGGTGGCGTCCCTTGGGTCGGAGGCCACTGCGGCCATCCTGGGACCATTCTGGATCAAGCCTGCTCCCCGGGCATGCTTGCCACTCACCCAGAGCAAGCACAGCCTTTTGTGCCCCCATCTTCCTGCTTGGCTCCCCACTCTGCTGCCCCCTCCATCTTTCATCTCTGTCCCCCCACCCCTTATCCCAGAAATCCCTGTTTCTCTGGAGGTTGGCAGGCCAGGGGGATGTTAGGGAAGTGGCACCAGCCTGTTCTCCCTCATCCCCGCTGCCTCAACCCCATTCTTACCTGGAGGTCCCACTGGGGAGGTGGCTGCACCTCCCGCTGCAGGGGCGTGGCTGGGGTGCTCAGCTGATGGAAGGAGGGGGGTGAGTCTGGGGTGTTGGAGAGGCTTGGTGACAGAGCCAAGAAGGCAGCCCCTGAGCTTGGGGATAGCCCTGGAGCAGAATTTCCCATAGGTGGGTCAGGTCCCTGCTGACCCACCCCAGGCCTACAGGAAAGCTGGTGGCCTGGCAGCCAGGAAGCCCACCTTCTAGCCTCTAGCCTTGCTCTGCAACCTTGGGCAAGTCACAGCTCCTCCTGGGTCTGTGCCTCCTCATCTGTCGGATGATGGCGGTGGACAGGGTGACCTCTAAGGAACGGCCTTTCCAGCTCTGACATGCCAAACTTCTAATGAGGATGACAGACCCCTTGGGCGGGGGCACTTGTCAGATCTTGGTGAGCCAGGCAGCAGCTGGGTTTGGATGGGTGACCCTGAAGCTCATCAAAAGGCCTTTCAGGGCAGGAAGGGACTGTCCAAGGTGGCTGCCAGGGGCTCGTGGTTTCTGGAAGGTTCAGAGGCTGAGAGCTGGACAGCTGACTTGCCTGTCCTCCCTCCAGTGGCTTCTCGAGACCAACCCTCTCTCCTTCTCATCCTGAGTCCACAGTTGCATGTTTACAGGGGGCAAAACCAGAGTCCCCGGGGAGCGGGACAGGAGAGCTGGGCTGGTTTTCTGCTCAGTGGCACAGATGGTGCCCAGCCCAGAGCCCATGTCTGGGGGTGCGGGAGGAGTGGAGCCTGCCACCCTACCCCACTAGGTGCTGAGGGCAGGAACCTCAAAGCTGGGTGTCAGGCCAGAGGGCCATGGGCTATGGGTGAGACGGTGCAGGAGGGGGCTGGAACCCTCCAGAAGTGGGAAGCGTGCCAAGAACCCGAGCCCCTTGCTGGGGACAGGTGTGAAGCGTGAGGGAGCAGATGCAGGCTGGAAACGAGATTTCACTTCACCCATGTGTTAATTAACCAGCTCCATTTTCACCCACAGCCTATTTTTACCTCCTTGCCACTCAGGTCTCACTCCATATTTTAACACATGCATCCCTTCTGATCATGACATCAGCTTGTCCCCTTCCTTCCTGGGAAAGGTGGAGGTGGAGGCGGAGGGCCTTTGCCTCCACCTGGCCTGACTTTCCCAGTGGACCCATGTCATCACCACCTGGTCACGCCCACCCCATCCTGGAAACTCATTCCTCACGGCCTTTGGGGTGTTTCCCCAGAGGTTCACCACCACTGGGGTGAACCGAGTGCTTCCCTCCCAGCAGACTCTGCCCACACCGGGGCTTGCATTGGCACCACCCACGGGGCACCAGGCATTCAAGACCCCCACCCCTGTGGGCTCCTGGATCTGGGAATGGTGGGCTTGGGCCAGCTGTTCCTTTCCTCTTCGGCTTCCCCCACTAGGCCTGGTTCTGCCCTTTGACCCCTGTCCAAGGCCCCCTTCACCCTGGCTGTCTCCTTGGCCAGATGTGTCTGGAGTAGGGCCCTTAGCTGGTGCCAGGGACAACACTGGGCCACTGCAGTCTGTTAGCACCAGGCTCACGAAGGTCTCCAGGGACAGGAGGGCCTGGTGAGGAGCGGCCTCTGCAGGTTCCGAGCAGGGTGGGAGAGTGTCCCCGCCAGCCAACAGGGAGATGCAAGGGTCCCTGCCTCCCCACCCCCACCAAGGATTCTTGGTGGCCCCAAAGCCCCATGACATCCACAGATTCCACGTCCGGCCTTCAGAATGCCCTGGGACCCAGGCAGTGGGGAGGAAGGCTGTGATGGCTCTGGCACCCACATCTGCCGTGCCCATTCCACTGCACCCTTCCACCTTCACCCTTACCCATGCCTGTCACCACTGCTCCTCGGGATCCAAATGGCTTCCACCGTGGCCCCACCCCCACCAGTGGGGGGCGGGGCGGGGGCCAGGCCCCCCATTGCTCTCCTCTTCTGTCCCGTGTGTGTGCCCCGCCTCCTCTCTGCCTCGCCTAGCCCCTCCTTGTCCACCCCAGCAGCCGCCTTCACACATCTCTAACTAACCTTTCTTGGCCTCTCTCTCTCTTTCCTCCCATCTGCTCCTCACAGGGCTGTCCCTGGGCCGGTGACAAGGGCCCCTCGGCCTCTCCCTCTCTCTGTGCCTGTTGTCTCTCTCTCTCTCTGTCTCTCTGTCCCATGGCCTCTGACAGCTTCGGTGGCGCTGACCCTCTTTCCCAGGCTGCTTTGCAGCTGTGCTGACGCTGTGGTGTGGCCAAAATAACTCCGAGTTTTTCATACCTTCAGCAGTCACTCTCTCCTCCTCTCCTGCTCTATTTTTAACCTGACTTTACCTCTCCAGCTATTTCAGTCTCCTCTTCCTCCCCTTGCCTGTCTGCGTGACCACATGTCCACGTGTGTGTCTGAGTGTGCATGCATGTGCCGCTGTGTCTGCACCTCAGAGAGGGGATGCCCGGTGGGGTGGGGTGTGACCACATCTCAGCAAGTCCAGGTTTTCACAGCAGGTGTCTCGTGTGTCGGATTCTCAGGGCACCTGTCCCTGAAGCCACTTCTTTTTTTCTCCCATTTCCCCTGGTCCCGATTCACGTGCACACAGTGGCATGCCCGGGCTTCCCCAGTGTGTCTCCTTAGGATCTAAGTGTGCCCATGGCTGTGTGTGTGTGTGTCATCGCAGCTGCTCTGATTGACTTGCCTTGCTGCTGTGGCCTTTTCAGTGTGCCCATGTTTGTGCGTGTGTGCACGCCTGCCTGCTGTTGGAGCCCGGTGTCCCCCCGGTGGGGCCTGGCATGTACCCGTGCGTGTCTGCCTGTCAGCTGTGGTTGACCGTGGGCTGGAGGGGGCTGTGCTTGCGTACAGCCTTGAGTGTCTGAGTCCATGGCTCTGGTGCTCTCCCAGCTCCTCTGCTCTAGCCTGTCCGAGCCTCATAGCACCCACCCCCACCCCTTGTCCTCCTTGCAGGACGTTCCAGCCTGGTCCCTGGGCAGTTTTCCCACGCCCCCTCCTTGGGCCCTGGGCTGAATGGAGCCTGGACTCAACTACCCAGTCCCTGAGCCGGGAGCCTGGCTTCCTGGGGCATGGCGTGGAGTAGACGGGGCCCGGGGCAGAGCAGCCGGATCTTTCTCTGCCCCTGGACAAGAGCGTTGCCTGACATAGCGAAGGGTGGGGACTGGGGCACAATGCGTGTGGGCTTGTTTTCCCCAACCTGGCTCCTGCAATTTAAGTTAAATTAGAAATTCATTTCTTAGTCACCCTAGCCACGTGTCAAAGGCTCAATAGCCTCGTGTGGCTTGTGGCTACTATATTAGCTGGCCCCTCCATCTTGGCAGAAAGTTCTACTGAATGGAGCTGTGTGGACAGCAGCCCCCACCCGCCTCCTCATTCTGGGGTCTGATGAGTGGGAAGGGCATCTGTGCCCTTGCTCAGCCTGAGCAAACAGGAGTGGGGGCCTCCAAGGGACAGACACCCTGGGCGTGTTTGCAGAGGGTAATGACACAGCAAGATGGCCAGGACACGCCACCACGGAGGACCCCTCCCAGCTGGGGTTGGGGGGAACAGGTCTGGGGTGGGGAGGGAAGGCGTGCTTGGAAACCACCATGCCGAGCCAGTGACTGGAGGATGGGGGCTTTTCTGGGGAGCAATAGGAGGGGAGCCCCCAACAAAGCAGAGCCCGCAGGGCCGAGGCGAGGGGGGCAGGGCAAGCAGGATGGCCCCAGGCCTCCCGGGAGACAGGGTCTCCAGTTCCTTCAGACACAGGGGGTGGCTGCCACTCGGGCCCCTAGAGAGGGCCCTGCCGCCCCCGACCCAGGTTCATTTTGGACACCCCCCACCCCACCCCGCCCTCCAGGCTGCCTGCAGGAGGGAAGGCAGTGAACACCGCGCCGGTGCCGGGCCAGACGCCCCACGATGACTCTGACACCCGGACTGAGCCCCGCTCCTCGGTCTCCGACCTCGTCAACTCCCTCACCAGCGAGATGCTCATGGTGAGAAGGGCTGGGGGTGGTGGTGGTGTGCAGCCGGGGAGTGGGGGCGCGGAAGAGGACCCCAGTGAGATGCAGCTTGGTGATGGGGTCGGCAAGGCCTGGCCTCTTTTCCCAGCCCTTTCACCAAAGTAACCTTCCATGCCTCAGTGTCCTTGTTTGTCAAGTGAACGCCAAGGCCCATCCCCCTTCATCCTTTTCTGCACTGAGAAGGGGCCTGAGGAAACTTCCACATGATCCGAACTGGAAAGGGTGGGCTGGAGGGTTTGGGACAGAAAGGAGCCCCTTCCCTGCAGCACATCCCCACACCGGTTACCCTCCCCCAGTATCCATTTCTGGGGGGCAGAGAGGGCGTGGCTTCACCTGGCACCCCTCGTGGCGGAGGTGAGTCACGGCCATTTGACCCGCCCGTACTTTCCAAAGAGCCCTGGGGACCAGACTCTCCGAACAGGCCAGGGCCGCCCCAGGGAGAGGACACCACGTTGGGGCAGCTGGAGGTTTGCAGGCAGTAATCAGTTAAAGGTCTGGAGCTCAGAAATTCCAGGAAGGCTTTGGGAGGGCGTGAGGTTGGGAAACTGCCCCCCACCAACCTGGTAAGACCTGGGGCAAGTCAGTTCCCTCCCTGGATCTCTGACCTGTGCTCTGTGGGCTCTCGGGCCCTCCCCTGCCCGATATTCAATTCGGGGTATCCTTGCCCACTGGCCCAGTCCCCTGGAGCATCCGGGCCCCACTCTCCTGCCAGCCCTCACCAGCCATCTCTGCCTATTCTCTGGAGAGAGGATGAGAGCTCACGTTTTAATGTGCACACGAGTCACCTGGGGATCTTGCTAAAATGCAGATTCTGAGTCTGCAGGCCCTAGTGAGGCCTCAAAGCCTGCTCTCCTCTTGGATCTAGACTGGCACTTCCATCCCAGGTCTGGTCTCCCTTGGGCTTCCCCACCTCTCCTCTCTGTCCTACCCCACAGGCCCCACTACCTGGCCCTCCACTGCCCTCCTTTCCGGCTTCCCCACCCATAGGACTGGCCTCAGCCATCCTCGCCTCCAGCCGGGCCTCGCCACGGCCTCCCTGCCTCTCTGCTCAGCCTCCTAATCGGGACGGCTTCTCAGAAGCCAGGTTCCCAGAGGCAATGGCCCTTTCCCAGCCAGCTTGCCTGTCCCTTGCTGCAGCCAGAGGAAGAGAGGGCAGCCACTACCTCCCTCCCTGCAGGTGCTCCAGAGGTGGGACGGCAGAGTCTGATTACTCAGCCTTACATCAAAGCCGGGTCATGCCGTGACCACAGCTGATACCTGTGAGCTCCAGACCTGGGTTGTCAGAAACTGAGGGGCTAGGGGACAGGGGCTGGGCACCCACAGTTGACCAGACAAAGTAACTGAGGGGAGGGGGTTTCAGAGAGGAGGGAGGCCGGGCCACACCCCCACCCCAGCCACTCATGCCCTGGCATGGGAGCTGGCGGTGTTGCTCTCAGATGCTGCCTTCTGCAGGAGCAGGGGCTGGGGCAGTATCTCCTCTGGGGCTGCTGTGGGGGTGGCCAGCCTGGTTGCCAGGGAGATGGCTCTTTGAGCAGCCCCAGCTAGTTAATTAGGGCTCAGGGCTGTGGCCATATTCGGCAAGGCTAGGGCGGGCACAAAGCTGCTGCCCCCTTCCACCTGGCCCCGCCCAGGCCTGGCTTCCCACCATGCAAACCAGCCTGTCTGGGACCGTTAGGTGAGGTGGGGCACCTGGGCTCCACTCACCAGGGACTCACCCCAACTTCAGAAGAAACAGGGAGGGACAAGTGGTCTTTGCCTACTCATGCCATGCCCCAGGGTCTCGGTCCTGCAGCCATCACTGACCAGGGCCACGTGACGGAGCAGGAAGACACGAACCCCATTTAACCCTCACAGGAACCCCACAGGGAAGGTCTCATGGGCCCCATTGTGCAAATGCAGAAACTGAGGTTTGAAGGAAGCGGGGCTGGCCCAAGCAGAGGTTTGGAACCATCAGGGGTTCCCCTGGGCCAGGAAGCCACACCTGATGGGCCTAAATGGAGCTGGTGGAGTGGCTTGGATCCCTTCTCCTGCGATGAGTAAAGGGTGTGCATCCCGACTCCCCCACCCCCAATGAGGTGGCCTGGGGGTGTGGCGGCTGGAAGGGCACTCCTGGTTTCTGGGCACTTCCCTGGGTTCCCGTTCCAATGTGGCCATTAGTCACAGGCGACTTGAGGCACGTTAGTTCACCTCCCTGTGCCCCCGACCAAAACTGAAATACTGTTGTGCCTGCCTCATTGGGCCGATGCAAGGACCACGTGAGGACATGCTCCGCCTGGCCTGGCAGGCAGCTGGGGTCTGGTGGGGCTTCTCTTATGCATATGATTTGGATGCTTCTCACCTGGGGCAGGTGAGTCCTGGCTGGGGGTGGGGGTGGGGGTGGGTCCCTGGGGTGTGGGCCTGCTTTGATGACAACTGGCCTTGCAAGGCACAGGGGGTCCCTACTGGCTGTGCAACCTCGGACCCGTGACTTAACCTCTCTGAGCCAGACTCCTCAGTTAGAGGGTGATGGTAAGTACCAGGCCTGGCTGCAGCAGTAAGAAGGTGGTGGCTGTGGAAGGTGTGCATTATACACATTCTTACCATTCATGTTATTAATATTTCAGAGCTTGGGGCTACCTCTGCAGGATGAAGGTGGGGGCCCAGAGAGGGCTTGTTCAGGGGAAGTGGGGAAAGATGACAGGTGCTGGGTCTCGCCCAGTCACCTCAAGCTCTTAGAGATGGGGATGGCTGGGCCCAGGAGGCTGGGGAAGGGATCTACAACTGCTCTGTCTCCCCAGGGAGCAGCCATGGGCTGAGAGACCCCAGCCCCTCACCCCACCTCACCTTACTTCCTAGGTTTTCCACATGACTGGCCATTGCCCAGCCACAGCCTACCTGCCCGCCCATCAGGGGTGTGGCCTAGAAAGCAGGTGCAGCCCCCCATCGGGGTCAGAAGGCACTCTGTAAACATAATGCTGGTGCCCAGGCCCCACCCCAGCCCAAGCAAATGATGCTCTGGGGGTGGGGCCTGGGGCTCTGTATCTGTCAGTGTCCCAGGTGATTCTGCCTGACACAAATAGCTACTGCTCCTGAAAACTCACCCGTTTTGTTTTGTAAATCACATCATCCTTAGCACCCCTGAGAGTCACCTCCCAAAGAAATATCGGGTAAACCCTTTTGAGACGCAAACAAGCTCCCTCATCTGTTTTGTAGCCCAGGCTCTCTGTATTGGCGTAATTCCCAGGGAGGCCCACAGGGCTGGGGAATTCAGCCCACGATGGTGCCCGGGGAGGGGCTCAGGCTGCACGAAGAGGCTAGGAGTGGGTGTCAGGCACACAGCCCTGGGGGTCAGGAGATGGGGCAGAGGTGGATGTGCTTGTCTCGGCTCTGCACCTCCCTCCCTGTGTGACCCAGGTGAAGGCACCCCTGGGCCTGAATCTCCTCACCTAGAAGTAAATTGGGCCCAGTGGCCCCATGCTGTGACTAGAGGGTGAGCTGGGCTGGGGGCCTGGGGAAGCCAAGTCCTCCCAACCGTCTGGCCTCTCCCCACCCCCAGCTCTCCCCAGGCTCGGAGGAGGACGAGGCCCACGAGGGCTGCAGCCGAGAGAACCTGGGCCGGATCCAGTTCAGCGTTGGCTACAACTTCCAGGAGTCCACGCTCACCGTGAAGATCATGAAGGCCCAGGAGCTGCCGGCCAAGGACTTCAGCGGCACCAGCGACCCCTTCGTCAAGATCTACCTGCTGCCAGACAAGAAGCACAAGCTGGAGACCAAGGTGAAGCGGAAGAACCTGAACCCCCACTGGAACGAGACCTTCCTGTTTGAAGGTGAGACAGGTGCTGGCCTCCCCAGCAGGGCCCTCTCCACCACCCACACCACACAGCTCGCACGTATCCATGCATGACCACGTGCACAAGCACGTCGATGCACACACTTGCAGGCACACAGAGTCACAGGCACACAAATGCACAAATACAAATGCACAAATACATGCAAGCATGTAATAGACGTGCAGGCCTGTATGCACGTGCAGGTGCAGAGATGCCCGTGCCCTTGCACACACTCGCACATGCAGACACCTTGGCCCGGTTAACTTGATGTATTTTGCATCTGGCTGGGATGAGGTCACGGGCTGGCGTCACAGCCAGAGGCTGTGGGGTTTCAGTGCCGACACAGACCTCAGCCTGAGGAGGGCAGGGAGGGAGGGGGCACCCACGGTGTACAGGGTGGAGCACCCCAGAGCCACCCCTGAGTCACGGTGAAGAGCATAGGCTGTGGCTCCCCAAGCCTCCCTGTGTCCTGGCTGCCTCCTCTGTAAAATAGAAGTGGTAATAATGAGGATTCAACAAATTAGTAAACACACCCAGAAAATGCTTTAGAGCAGTTTGTTACGCTGTCACCTCCAGAGGCCCCTTTTCGAAAGCCTGGTCTTCTGTCTTATCTTTGAGGATTCAAGGTAACCAGGAAGCTGGATGTGTGATGGGGGAACCGTTTCCCAGCCCGGCTCAAGTGAGATGACATGTCTGTCCCAGGCCCTTTGGGTTCCTGGAGCCCACCCATAACCCTTTCCTGATAGCTGGCTCAACTGGGGAGAACACTGCCCTGGCTCTCCAGAACACACCAGTGTGCCCTCCGGAGGATCTCCCCCAGCTGTTGTCTCAGCCACTCGGCACCCCACCTGCTCCCCAGAGTGACAGCCGTTGAGGGTGAGCTGGTGGATGCTTGTGTGTTTCTGGACCCTCACCTCCCCAGGTTAGAGACGGGACTACCAGCAAGAGGCTCCAGGGTGTATGTGGTCAGCTGGAGGGGCAAGGTTTACGGGCAGAGCCCCAATCCACCAGTTCCTTCCACAAACACATACCCAGCATCAGCTAGGGGCTGGGCAGCAACTGTCCTGGGCACTGGGAGTGCCCTAAAGAGTGAGGTACACTTATGGCCCCCAAGGTGTTCCAGATCTAATGGAGGACAGAGCCATGTAGGTAAACCATATCCAGCATGAGAGCTGCTGCAGGAACCCAGCATAACCCACCAATGCTTCCCTTGGTGGCACTGAAGAACATGTCCCAGAAGAAGGGTATTTAAGACGGGTTCTGATAGATGAGTAAGAGTTTGCCAGATAGGAGGCTGCCTCTTCAGTTGTCCCAAGCAGCCTTGCCCTAATGCATTTCACCAAAATAACTGCCAAAGGTTCCTGGGGGACCCCAAGATGAACAAGACACAGCCCGCTTCAGTATGAGGAAGGGGGCTCTGAAGGAATTCAGATGCTGGAGGCTTAGGGATTTGGGGAATGTAGTATTTCTTTTTCTGGCTCACCTGCTCCTGTCAGAGGCTCCTCGATGCTTCCAGAGTCTCCAGGCTGAAGGTGCTGGAATCCTCCTGAGCCCTTCCTTCCCCTCCCCCTCCTCCTCCACTGTCCTCCCCC
>PVKY010002572.1:0-24987 GCA_004027775.1 Bradypus variegatus | reverse complement strand
TTTGGTAATCATCCAATTACTTGTCTGTCTGTGAGCTCCACGGGAGTCGGGGGTGGGGAGTGAGGGTGTAGACACCTGGGGCAAGACCCTCCTCTCTCTATTCCCAGCATCAAGCCAGAACCCTGCACACCAGGAGTGTCCGGGGCAAATACCCAGAAATCACTCAGTCCCTTTACTATATCATTGTAATTTAAATCACATAATTGGCATCTCTTCTCTTTTCACCATTACTTCTCCCATGACGATCCCCCAGGTTTGTACTATATTTTAATCTCTTCTCTTTTCACCACTGTTACTTCTCCCACATCCGCGATCCCCCCAGTTTGTCCTATTTTTACTTGTGTCCCACTCATTTCTTAGCAATTCTAAGTAAATAGTACCGTTCATTGTTGGCTGCTAAACTTGCATAGAGGAGCAGGCTGTGATAATGTGTGTGAAAGTATTTTGGGAAGTTGTTCATTCAACAAGTGTTTAAGGAGAACCTGATATTTTTGGGTCTGGGGATTGAGAGGTGAGTCAAATAGCTGAAGTCCTCACTCTCCTGGGGCTTATGTGCTAAGGCGAGAAATAGGGAAAAGAGACAGTAAGCAAGCAAACAAACAGAGGAGCAAAATAGTTATTATCTCATGGCATAAATGCCCTGATGAATATAGATCAGCAATTAATCAGAGGGACTAGAGGTGGAGGAAGTAGGAGGCGGTGGCGATTTTGGCTTAGCTCCGGCAACACCATGCTCTTTCGGCAGCTCCTAGCTCTCTGACCGCTGCTTCTCCATCAGCTGCCCAGTGCTGGAGGCTTGGGCCTCGGTGACCCTCCCCTCTGCCCCTGATGACCCCCATCACCAATTCCACCTGGAGGACTCAGACGTGTGCGTTTCTAGACAAAACCTTTCACCCAAGCTTCAGGCCGGTAGGGCCAGCTCGTTCCTCAACTTCCCCTCCTGGGGGCCTTGAAACCTCGAGGGAAGTTAAGTAATTTGGTCAAGGGACAAGTCGGGAACTGGAATGTAAATCCAAGGAGTCAAACTATAGCCATCACCTCAGAACATTTCATATTCTGATAAATACCAAACACCTGCTGTTTTAGCACCAAGACGCGGCGGTGGATTGAATTGTGCGCCCCAGACTGGACACATTCTTGGTGGGTGTGGACATATTGAAAATAAGATCTCCATAGGATGTTACTTCAGTTAAGGCATGGCTCCACCGAGTCACGTTGGGCTTTGATTGGGATTACTGGAGTCCTTTATAAACAGGGTGAAAGTCAGATGAAGAAAGTATCCAGGAGAAGCCGCCCTGAGCATGGCCATGTGACACAAAAGCCAAGGGTCAGGGCTCAGTGGCAGCCAGCCCCAGAACACCGTCATCTTCCGGGAGAAAGCGGGGCCTTGCTGACGCCTTGATTTGGGATTTCTCCCGGCCTCAAAACTGCGAGCCTATGAATTCTCATTGTTTAAGGCAACTCATTACATGATATTTGTTTTAGCGGCCAGGAAAACAGATGCTTTGGCATCTAAGAGGAGATGTACTACTTCTAATTGCTGCCGCGGCAGCGGCTGTTGTTGTTGTTGTTGTTATTATTATTATATTACCATTATTATTACAGCAACTAAGAGGTGCAAGTCAGCTGCCACCTCCAGCGCAAGAAGCACAATGCTATAGTCTTTACTTATAAGATCTCTAACTCTCATCACTATCTTGCAAGAGAGATGCATGGTATCTCCATTTTATAGGTGAGGAGACTGCAGTACACAAAAGTGAAAAAGTCTGCAGTAGACCCGAGTCCAAAGGGAGAGTGTTGCATATATTATGTTTTTTAGCAAAAATAGAAATTTTACAGAATAGGATGTGCCGAGTGATTCTATTTTCACTGGAAGAAGCAGCTCTATCTATATGTGTGTGTGTCACAGAACTGCTGGCTGTACATTGAATTCCACTTGTTTTCCCTCCTGGGAACACTGGTAGTTGTTTCTTAGCTTCCCTTGCAGGGAGGTGTGGCCGAGGGACTGGGTGCCAGCAAAGGGCGCAAAAGTGGAAGTGATGTGTGCCACTTCTAGGCACAGCTCATAGAAACCTCGCACCTGTGACCCTCGCTGTCCTTTCCTCCTTTTCCCAGCAAGCCCTAGGAGATGGCCAAACCAAAAGATGGACAGGGTTTAGGTCCCTAAATATCCTGAAAAACCTACCAACTAGAAACACCCACATTGGACTGTTATATGACAAAGAAAGAAACTGCTATTATGTTATGCCACTTCCATTTAAAGGTTTCTTTGTTACAGCAGCTACTGCTATCCTGACTGATACAAAGTGGGAATTTATCTACATTGTGAGAAAAATGCCTGGAGAGATGCACATCAAAATGTTAATGTGATTCTCTCGGACTGTAGACATGATGGGCAAATTTCCTTTAATTTTTTTTTGCTGATCGGCATTTTCTATAACAAACAAGTTATCACTTGCATAATAAGGCAAAAGTTATTTTTTAAGTGATGACAGATATTGCACATGCTAATTAAGAATCTCGGAGACGTGGGGAAAGTGGTGGCTGGTGGCAAGGGCTTCACCCATGCATGGCCTCTACCGGTCATATGATCTCTCACCAACAGGCAACCATAATGTACATGAGATGATGCTAATAATAATAATGAAAATGATGCAGTTCATTTATAGCACTTCCTTCACAAAAGTCCCGGGGTGCTTTACATTTCAGCACAATTAAAGGCAGCCAAAGACAAAAACCTTTTCAGCTGTGCTTTATAAAGGGAAAGCGATTCAGCTTTTTGAACATAAAAGGAAGCCAATTCCACTGGATGGCGGGGGACAGAATCTTCATGTGCTCGGGCCCCCCAACTCTTGTATGTTATATTTAGGACAATTAAAGTGGCCTGAAGAGAAAAAAAGATCAGAAAGCCCACAAATACAGAGTTACAGGAAAAGGAAGTTGAAATCTCATTCAGATCTCAAGGTTAGCACAAGGAAGGGTCTTCCATTCGTCTACCTGTCAAATACAGTGACTTGGTGCTATTATACTTGAAAGCATGAAAAAGAGGAACTGATTTGGAGTTGGAAATAGAGAATCTATTAAATAGCTGCTGATATCTCCTGGATTAAAAATGCTGTGCCAGTGAGGCCCCCGTGGGGTTTCATGACTTTCTTGTCCCTGGGAGTTGGGTGAAAGCTCATGTCTCATGCACGCTGGCAACACCATCAACTTCTCATGACTTAAGAAGACGTGGGACTCCCAGCACCCAGTGTGGGACTGTTAGCACACACCCAATCAGAAATTTAAAAAAATTTTTTCCTGAGGGTGTGAGGGAAACCCAGTCCTCTCCTGTCTTCTCTTTCCTGGGTACACAGCCCAAGCCCCTCGAGCACAATGAGACGTTTATGTGATACCCCTAATATCTCACCTAATACAGCCCCTGGGGAAGCAGACTGATGAAGTCCACTGAGTTCCTCAATACAGAGGGTCATTCAGGCACCTTTCTGGGGAGCCCCCCACACTTCCTCTGCCTGTGCCCCGAAGGGCTGGCTCTGGGAGCTGCCACCCGTCTGAGTGTCAGAGCAGACTGCAGCGAGGCCACCAGGGAACTTCCCGAGTTCCCTGTTTAAAACCCCTCACTGGCTTCCCACTTCCCACTGCATCCGGATGAACTCCAAGCCCTTTCTTGCACCTCCAGGATCCCACATGACATGGCCTCTGTAGTGTTCCCCCCCTCCCCTGGCTCACTCGCTTCCTTCCGGTCCTCAAACACGCTCCGCTCGTTCCTGCCTCAGGGCCTTTGCACCAGCTGTTCCCCAACCTGGCACACTCTTCCTCTGCCTTCTCGCAAGGCCATCTCCCCCTCCTCATTTAGGCCCCAGTTCAAACGTCACCTCCCCCAAGAAGCCTCCGCTGAACCCCTCTTCAAGGTCAACCCCCTGCCACTCTTGGCCCCTAGACCTGTTTGTTGCCTTCACAGCACTTATCTCAGTGCCTCAATCATCGTATTTGTTTAACTTGGTATTGTTTGTCTCTTCTACTGGAATGTAAATTCCTGGTATAAATGGCAGAAACTGTATTCTGAGCACCTTGCATGCCACCTGGCACTCAGCTGCCCCAGAAATTTTTGTGGAAGGTGCATTTTAGCAAATGCACATTTGCCCTGATGCTAACAGGACAGGAAGATGTCAGACCTCTCAGGTCCCTGCTGTTTCTGATATTTGGACATTTTGGACCCAGCACGTTCATTCTGGACCAGCTGCTCACCACTCTCGGCTGCCCAGGAGAGCAGTGGGGTGAGGGGAGAAGGAGGTTTCCAAGGTGGGTAGGAAGCTCTTGGGGATAGGAGGAAGGAAGGGTTTCTTTAAAGCAGTGGGCTTCACACTTGAGTGTGTCAGAATCCCCTGAAGGGCTTCTTAAAATGCAGATTGCTGGGCCCACATCTACAGCTTCTGCTCAGTAGATGGGGGGTGGGGGTGACGGGGTGGGAGGTGAGAGCCAGAATTAACATTTCCAGCAAGTTCCCAGGTGATGCAGGTCAGGAGACCACGCTATAAGAAGCAAGGATTTAAATAATTTTGGAATTCTAGAAAAGTATTTGGTGGGGGGAGGGGAAGCTTCTGGGCTAAGGGGACTTCTTGAGTTGCTAATATTCATGAGATGAGTCTTTCGCAGGGAAAGAGAAAGAGCATGTGTTTTTATGAGAGAGAGAGAAGAGAGAATGGGTATGTTATTTAAGTTGTACATGGAAGGTGGTGTGTGGGTGCATTAATGTTTGCTGGCTCCACAGGAATTAACAGGGCATTAGAGAAGTACACAAAAACCAGGGAATCAAAACTACAAAAAACGAAACCCAGTTCTACTCAGTTAGTGGTTCTCAAACTGTGGCATGTATCAAATCCTCTGGATTTTAATAAAGAAAACAAAGACCCCAGCTCAGGGGTATAGGAGGGGTCCTGGAGCAGGTATTTTCACCAAGTTCTCCAGATGCTTCTGATAGGACCACAGGTTGAGACCCGCTGTGACAAGCTCTTGCTCACAAGCTGAGCCTGTTCCCCTTGACCCTGACGAGGAAGCTGCAGCAAAGAAAGAACATGCTAGATGAGTTGTCAGATCTATGTTAACTCAATGGTAGGGTCTGCTGGGTCTTCATTCTCTGACCTGGGCAAAGGGTTTTCTTTGCCTCTCTGAACTCAGTTTTCCAATCTGTAAAACGGGCACAATGAAAACAGACGAATGCCACCATCCCTGCCTGAAGCCAGCCCCTGCTGAAGGCTGGAGGCAGCTGCGGTTTTGGTTCACTTTGGGGGGCTCTGCATTCAGCCCGGCCCTCAACCAGGGAGGGACATAGCTCTAGCAAAGAGGCTCAGCTCTGCCCCCTCAGCTTCACTAAGGGAAGTATTTAATGGGACCCCAGGGTCGGGCCCACAGCATTCCCTCTTCCTTCCTCTACAGCGAGCTGGAGCAAAAGCTAATAAGGGCGCTGAAATGTTTGCGACAGGCCTTGCTGGGGATAACGGGGCAGCTTCCAGCTCCCTGGACTCACCCTCTGCTGCCGCCCAGGGTGGAGCCTGGGCTCCTCTGCTGGTTCTGCCGCTGTCGGAACAGCAGCTGTGCTCCCGCAGTCTTCATGCAGGGGCGCTTCCCGGCCTGGCTGCCGGCAGGGGCTTGGGGAAAGGACGCTGGGTGGACCCCGAGATCATCAGCTCTTTGATCGCAGTGGGAAGCGGGGGCAGATAAGCTGCACGTTTCAGTGAACTGTTGTTCCCTCTGCAGCCATCCAGATATATCGCTTTGGGCCTTTATCTTATATTTTGGAGGTTTCCCAATTATTCCCCTCCCGCATCAGGCCACACCCCTGCCTATGACCCTACGCCTCTTAGCGTACACTCCGGACTCCTCACCAGGATTCAGGCTCTCAACCCTGGCTGTAAAATAGCTTTATTACTGAGGCCTGAGCCCCACCCTGACTAATTAAATTGGAAACTCTAGGGCAGTGGGCAAGAGGGACAATTTTGCCCCAGAGGACATTTGGAAATGTCTGGAGACATTTCTGGTGGCTACAACTGGCAAGGGAGATGTTGTTACTGGTATCTAGTGGGGAGAGGCCAGGGACGCGGTTAAACAACCTATGAGGCACAGAGCAGCTCCCACAGCAGGAATTACCAGGCCCCATTATGCCAACAGTCCTGAGGTCAAGAAACCCTGATTTAGGGATAGGGCCAGGCATCAGATTGCCTGAAAAGCACCCCGCTCCATGGCCAATCTGACTCCTGCTAACTTCTCTACCCTCATCTTCTACCCTCTTGCCCGCCCCACCGTCACCACCTGCTCACTCCTACCCCCGGCCCTCTGCATTTGCCATTCCTTCTGCTGGGGTGCCCTGCCCCCCGGTCCTGCTCATTCAGGTCCAAGCATCACTTCTTCAGAGACGCTGCCTGAGACCCCCTACCTAAAAGAACCACACATCTCAGTTCCCCTCAATCGCAACTCGGGTTCATTTCCTTCACCGCACTTGGCACTAATTTAAGTTTGTTACCACTTCAGTGCTGGTACATCTCCCCCAAATTGAATGCCAGCACCCCAAGAACAGGGTTCAGGTCTGTCTTGCTGCCCGCCATCCCCCTAATGTCTATCATAGTGCCTGGCACTTAAGGAACATTTAATAAGTATCTGTTGAATGAATGAACGAATGGACAAGCAGTGGGGGCATATAGAGTTTTCAAGACGTTGGAGGATGGGGTGCATTGACAGAAACCCAGGCTCTTGTCCCGACTCCGATTTCCCCTCTGGTCTCAGTTTTCGCATCTATAAAATGGCCAGGATAGGCTCGATGGGCTCAGGTTCCCCTGGAGAAGTCCATTTGGAGACACCCATTTCAGGATTTCTGCTCTGGCTTTGTCTCCATGACACCAAGCTGAGGAGAGCTGCCCACCCTCCCGCTGCCAGATAAATAAACTACCCTTGCACTGAGATCCTGACATTCTAAAATTCTGTCTGGTCCGTTTCCACTGGGAAACCATCCTGTTTCCGTTGCCCCCTGCATTAGCTGGCCGCATCCGGCACCAACACTGGGCACACAGTAGGTGTTCCCTGGTGACAGTCCCCAGGGCCTGGTTACCAAGCATCAGCCAGATGAGACTTGGTTGGGGACCTTGGTTAAAAGGTCTCCATCTGCAAACAGACTGGATTCCTTAGGTCTCAGGAAGGGGGAGGTCAAGTGATGTCCCCAGGTCCTAATCCCTGGACCTTGAAGGTCAAAAGGGTATTTGCAGATGTGATTAAATTTAGGGTGTTGAAATGGGGGGATTATTCTGGACCGTCGGGGTGGGCCCAGTGCAATCACAAATGTCCTTATAAGAGGGAGCAAGAGGGAGTTAGGACCACAGGAGAAGGCAGTGTGCCGGGAAGCAGGATGCCATGCTGCTGGTTTGGAAGATGGAGGGAAGGGGCCACGAGCCAAGGAATGCACAGAATGCAGCTCTAGAAGGAAATATTTTTTCCCCTGGAGCCTCCATGAAGGAACACAGCTTTGCCATCACCTTGATTTTAGCCCAGTGCGGCCCTCTTCAGACTTCTGACCTCAGAACTCTACGATAATAAATGTGTTTTAAGTCGGCAAGTTTGTGGTAATTTTTTACAGCAGCCATAGAAAACTCATACTGGTAGCACCCAGGAATCTGAATTTTAGTGACCACCCCCCTCCCCCCAACCAACTTTCCCCAACCCCCTGTGAGTTTGATGCAGGGGGTTCAGGGGGTCCATACTTTGGGAAGCACTGAGCTAGACCTGTCCCAGCCTGCTTCTCAAACATGGCCCATGTTCAGAGAACCAAAGGACTTTTTTAGAGCTGGAAGGATCCTGCATAAACATCTGGCTCCATGGAGTCATTTTTCAGACGAGAAACTGAGGCCTAGGAAACCCTGTGGCAAGGTAGAAGAGTGAGAGATGTTTTCATTCAACTCTGTCTTTACTGGCTTTGAAATTCCAGTTGGAGTTTTTAAAATGAGCGATTGCGCAGGCTATCAATAGCTTTGCAATAATCTCATAATGACTCCAATCGTGAAACAATTTAGCAATCCCACTGCTAATTGCATTTGTGGATATAGCAATTGGGTAACTAGTTGGTTATTACTCATTCCCCAAGAGCCATACATATTGCATTACAAGGAAGCTAATCTTAGAAATACTTGTTAACTTTGATGATAATTACTAAGTAATTGGCTAGAGCATGCCATTGTGAATTTATATGGAATATGCCAGGTAATTATCTGGTCTTATGTTCTCTGTAAAATAATCCAGTGTGCAAAAATTGTTCCAGTTGGTTGGCTATTGTCCCACTACCGACCTCTGCCAACCAATCGTGTGAATGCAAGTGATTAATTAAATTACTCAAATGTTTGGTTTCAAACTGAACGTTCCGATAAGAAACCTGGAGAGCCAACAAGTAGATGCTACTGAACGGGAGAGAGGGGTGCTCAAAGCCCCTTCCTGAGATAATATGTAACACCACAATAGTACGGAATAAATGCCACTTCTTTGGGGCTCATCTGGCATCCTTGAGGCTTCATGCAAAAATACCAAAACACTTCAGAGACCAATTAGATGTCCCAAAGCTGTAGAGTCGTTATCATGGTGCCAGGAAAAGGCTGCATTATTTGTGAAATCTGTAGGCAGTTCCAGTGCTTGGGGAGGGGTGTTCAGAATTCTGTGCATAATAGAAGAGAGCCGCAAATGCAGCTGGCTTGCAGGATGGGGGACACATTTTCATAATGACCACTCGTTTTTCAAGGGTGGCTGCTAACTGAACCCATCCATTCCCAATTAGGCGTCCCTTGGGAAAGGGGGTGAGATGGGGAATCGATAACTGGCTTCATCGACAACACTGAAAAAGTCAGAAAGTAAGGAGATGGGTGGCCCTCGGAAAGGCCAGGAGATGAAGATGAGATGAGGGTTTTCAAAATTTCTGATTTGGAGATGTTAAAAAAAAAAGGAGGTTAGTGAGCCAGAAGGCAAAGAGCTGACCAGAGAAAGTTGGGGTAACAGACTGGTCAGAGCCATGGGAAGGAGGCCAGATTTGTGCATTCCAAGTAAAGGGTTAGGCAGCTACCTTCAAAAGAAGAATTTGTGTACTGGATAAGGAAAAAGAAATGGAACAAAGGATCTTGCTACGGTAGACTGCAAAAGTGGCCACAGACTTTCTCTCTCTCTGAATCTCTGTTCTTAGAACGTGATGGTGCAGACCTTCCCATTAAGAGATAGAGCCTGTTTCTTCACAGCTTGAATCCAGGTTGACCTGTGACTTGCTTTGGCCAATGGACACTAGCCAATGTGACATAATCAGAGGTGTGAAATGCACTTGTGTGTTAGGACTTAACTCTTGTATACTTGGAACTCTGAGACCCCCCCTAGGAATAAGCCTGTGCTAGCCTGTTGGGGGATAAGAGACCACATGGAAGAGAACCAAGGCATGCAGCTGACATTCTGCCAACCAGCAGGTACGTGAGTGAAGGCATCTCAGACTGATGAGCACCCAGTCGACCTGTGAGGCAACTGCAGACATATCCAAGAGCCCGGCTACTAAGCCTGGCTCAGCCCAGAACTATCCACAGGATAGAGAGAAACCAATAAGTTTTGGGGTGGTTTGTTACGCAGCAAAAGCTTACTGTTACACTCACATAAACGGAATAGCTCAGCCCCTGAATATTATTTGAGTGCCACTTCTGTGCCATGCAAAGCTGAGCATCACCATTTTTACCCTGGTATAAGGAAGGTTGAATTCCTAAATCTCCCAGATCTCCAGTCCTTTGCAAGTACTTAACCATTCCACACCAGGGCTCCACTCAACCCACCATCTGCACAATCAATGCTGACAGACAATAATGCAGCTTCTTCTCATCACCAAGACCTTGTAATTGGACTCAATGAGGCTTTGTATCAAAAGAGACAGCTCAAAGACACACCAGCCCTTTCCTGAATCCACAGCTCCTGCCACGACATCTGCCAAGTTGCAAGTCTTGAGTATTTTGACTCTCATTGCGTGAGCTGAGTGTGGGAAGGAGAGGGCTCCTAATATGACCTTTAACAACGAAGGCACACCAAGAATACCCTGCCATGGCTAGCCCTGACTCAACACGGGAGCAAATGCCAGAGTTAAAAAACACACCAAGTGCGTGTTTCCCAATTATTCAACTGGAACCAAAGCTATTGCTTTTCAATGCCCTGAGTCACTGGGGGAGGTCAGGGAGAGAGTAAGTCCAAGAAAGTTACTATTATCTGACATCTTCTTACTGTCAATTCTCTATGAACTACCCCTTCTGTGCCCGCAAAGACCATAGGTCCTGGATATTCATAACAAAAAATCATAAAGCCCTGCAAACGTGCTCTTCAACTTTAATGAAAGCTAGAATAATTTTCATTGGAATCCTAGTCCAGGGTTGACAAGCTACAGCCTGTGGGCCAAATCCAGCCCGCTGCCTGTTTTTGTAAATAAAGTTTTACTAGAACACAGGCACACTCATTTGATACCTATTGTCCATGGCTGCTTTCGTATTACAATGGCAGGATTGAATAATTGCCACAGGAACCTTCTGGACCACAAAGCCTAAAATACAGGGGTCCTTTACAAAGAAGTTTGCAGAATTCTGTTTTAGCCTTGCCCCAATTCATACAAATACTTAGATAAATACATACGAATACTTGTCCCAACTTTGCTGATCCCCATTAGGGCTCTCCCCATAGCACTACTCAGCTAAAGAGTTGCAGCATTAAAAGTATTTTCCGGACACTTAAATCAGAAAACCGTGCAAGCTGTGAATGTAGAACTAGAGACGCTCCATCAACGAGAAGACTGAATGCACCTGAACCGTCACGTCTTCCCTCCGCGCATCCCGCCTCCCGGAGTGGGGAGCCCCGCATAGGTGGGACTCACCTGGTGATGATGGCCAGGTGGGGTGGGCTCATGCAGGCGCCCATGAAGAGCACCACGTTCTCGTGCCGCGTCTGTCTGTATGCCATCACCTCCCGCTTGAAGGCCTTGAGCTGGTCCTCGTTGTCCCTCTCGATGTCGATCAGCCGGATGGCCACCTCGCCATGCCAGCGGCCATGGTACACCTGCCCGAAGCGGCCCTTCCCAATGAGCTCGCCGATCTCCAGCTGCTCGAAGGGGATGTCCCACTCCTGGAGGAAGATGCTAGTCTGGCTGGCCTTGCGCGGGAAGCTCCGGGCCGACAGGAGGGACAGGTTCATCTCCTCGAAGTCGTCCTCCGACCCCTCAGCCTCGTCGTGGCCCTCTTCATTCTGCAGCCGGAGAGGGAGAGAGGTAAGGGCCCTTCCCACCACTGCCCGGCCATCCCACAAGGCCCTGCTGTGTCCATGGGCATGTGTGGGTCTGGGCACGCTCTGCACGTGAGCTCAGCCACCATGCCCTTCTCCCTCTCTATTTTCCCAAGTAGCTCTTGTCTAGACTCATACAATGAAGACTCTAAAGGGGCTATCTGCCCCGACCTGCAGGACACACGTGGAGACCTGCAAAAGAACTGAGGGTGGGAGAAACAGGAGACACATAGAATGGAGACAAGACAGGCTTTCTGATCAAGTCTCGTTTATTGAGGGAAATTTCAGGGTTTATATAGAGGGCGAGAGCGTGGGGGTAAAGCGCGGGAGCAATAACTGCAACTAGGCATTTAATTATTGGTTCAAAACTGCAACTAGGCATACAGCTATAGGTTCTTGAAGACAAAGAACTTTTCAGCTATTGGTTTTAGAAGGGGAAGCTTAGAAAAGGAAGCAGGGAGGTTTCTAACAGCTGATTTACGGGAAGGCAGAACTGAAGCCAGGGAGATAAAGACCTAACTTAGCAGGGCAATTGAACCTTAACTTTGCTGTGGGGGAGGGGGAGGCCCCTGGTGGATTTTGGTCTGGCTCCTGGCAGGTCCCCCTTCTTTATTTTATTTTTAAAGGAGATCCTGTTGGCCGTCCTACGGGGCTGTGCCTGTCTTAGGTTGTCCGTATGGGAGCCATCCTTACCCGTCATTGGGTGGGTACCGGCTATGGGCTCTCACCCTGTCTTAGGTTGGTATGGCTCTTGACAGATCTTACCCATCACTGGCTATCCAGACCCGATATGTAGGTTGCCATAGGATTCAATTTTCTTACAGTCATTGTTGGTGGCTAGTTGCTGATAATAGACCTGAATAGGCTTTGCCAGAGCATTGTCAACCTGGTTTTTTATGAAGGTTGTAACTTTTCTAAACATCCAGGGCCCAAAAGATAATGGCCAAGCAGATGCCAAATGCTTCCCACAGCTATCATTATAGTCCAAGCCTGTTGTGCTTTATGAGAGGGGAAACTGAGGCACCGAGAAGTGCTAGGGTGACCACCTGTTGTGGTTGGCCGGGACTGTCCCAGTCTTAGCACTGAAAGGCCCATGTCCCACCCAGGAAACCCCCTGGCACGGGCAAACCAGGATGGGTGGTCACGCCAGAAGTGCCTCGTTCTGGACCACACAGACAAGTGGAGCTCGAATGAAAACTTGGGTGTCTCCACTCCGGATATCCGATGCCCTTCCTGTTTCCACAACATTTGTTCCTCCAGCGCATTGACAAGGTGGAAAGAGGCCACGAACCTGTTAATGTGCTTGTGGCAAATACAGGTGCCTCATGCATCCACATAATAACATGTGATGGTTCTCGATATCAAGCACCTGCTTACTTCCCCCAGGGAACTTGGAATTGATGACTTAGAAACTGGGAGAGGCCTGAGCTACCCTCCACAAGCCAGAAGGCCTAGGGTTTGGGCTGCAGCACTTGCTCGGGCAGCCAGTTAGGCAGAAGACATAGAGTATGAGGTGAATGGAATGGGCTTGACAGACCAAGTGAGTTTCAATCTGGCCTCTGTGTGACCTTGGGCAAGTCACTTCCCTTCTCTGAGTCTTCCTTCCCTCATCTGTGAAGTGGGGGCAATAGAGCCTGCCCCTGGGGGTGGTGTGAGGCTTTAAATGAGATTAAGACCAGTGAAGCTCTTTGCACAGACCTGCCCACCTGTATCAGGAGAGCCCAGGGACGGCCAAGAAAATGTAGATTCCTAGGTCCCACCTAGACCTACTGAATCAGAATCTCACCAAGTGAGGCCCCAAATCTGCAAGTTTAACACACACAGCCATGCGATTCAGGCTACTTAGATGTGACAATCTACAGTTAAATGCTGAAGATCCAGGGCTCCACCATCCCAGCACGTTGTCTGGGGAGAGGGGAACCCAGGGCATGGGAGGGGGGAGGGGGGGTGCCCTGCCTCTAGGACTCTCTGGCTGGAATGTGGGGGCCAGTGGGGATTCCCAGAGGCCCTGGGCCCAATGAGACTGTCCTGAGAAGGTGGTGCAGGTCTACCTGGCCTAAAACAACCAAACAATCCCTCCCATACCCCCCCACACCCACCCCCGACAACACACTCAGAAGAAATGACACAGAAAACATCGGTTTCTCCCAGGATCATTTTTCAACCCCACAATCATTCCAGAAAAGGAAATGGCTTTCTCTGGAAACTCGGACTCTATTCCTTTCAGCTTGGGACATACTAGCAGAGCCTCAGGGTTGGAACTCCAGGTTCTCACCCAGAACACTTCATTGGTTCCTCTAACAGAGGTGCAAAGAGGCCCCAGAACCTTCTTGACACCCAGCCTCCCTGGAGCCCCCCACTTCCTCCCATGTGTTTTTCTGGAGGCTATGGGGCACGTCCCCCTCATCGCTGACCCAGCTTGGAGCAGATTTTTCAAGTAAGAATGCAAATCACTTGCTAACTTCCGCACAAGTTGCTTTTCCATGATGCGTACTATATAATGGCCCATTAGGCTCAGCACCGGGAGGGGCCACTGCTTGTTAATTGTCCCTGAGTGAGAACATCCATCAAACAGGGACACCGCACCCCCCACCCGCCCCAAGCCCTGAGTCATTAAAGACACCAACTGGCTCTGCCAAGTTCTGGGCAGCTCTGCAGAAAGTGGCTTCACGGCTCTCCAATTCTCACCTCCGAGGTTGGCTCCACTTCAATTTGAAGTAATGGATTTCCTTCCAAGCTTTAAAGAAAGAAAAATAAACGTGACCCTTAGGTGAAAAGGCAAGTCCACAAATCAAGTTTATCCATGGTTGATGAGTTCCAAGATGCAAAGTCCTCACCACGAAGCTTTTATCTCACGTTTCACTCGACACTAGGTCTCCAGACCAATCTATAACCCCTCCATAAAGTGGGACTGAGTGAGGGAACTGTTGTAAACAGATTTTCTGGTCTGCTCAGGGCTCATTTTTCTTTATTGCTTCAGTTTCCACCAGCCTAGCAGCTTCCTTATAAATTATCCTAAATACCATGGGTGAAAGAATGATCAGATTTCTAGGTTTTTGCTAGGAAAGAATTCATCAGGTATCTAAAGTTGACTTATACTCAGAATTGTGTGAGAGGTCTTGGTGTCCATTTGTTTGTTGGCTCATTCATTCATTCATTTATTTGACTAGAATCATAAGCCAGGAACAGGCTAGATCCTTAGAGGATACAGAATTGAAATCAGGTTGACTCCTGACTTTAAGAAATATTCTATTACTACTGAAGGAACCAAAGCAATTATGTAGACATTGTGCACCGAGACTAAAAGTGACAAAGGTCAAAGGTTGGGTATGAATGAATGGAGCATGGTGGGAATTCTGCAGAGAGAAAAATTACTGGATTATTTGCAAAGTTCACAGTGTTTGAGTTGGACTGTCAATCGCACTGGATCAGAATGTGTGGAATGAGAATAAGGAGAAGGAAGCAAGACCATACAGGACTGGGAAACACAGGTGTGTGTATCTATATGTGTGTGTGTGTGTGCATCTGTGTGTGTGTGTGTGCACTTGTGAGCTCATGAGTTGCACTTACAGTCTAGGTGTGCAGACACGCTGGTACGGGTGATGGCATTGTGGTGTGTCTGAGTATGATTACCCAGTACATGCCAAGTGCTGTGTAGCTATTGTGGGATGTTCTCTGTTAGGGGTGACCCTGTGGGCATGTGAGTTGGGAGGCCATTGTGGGGGTGTTGGAGGCATGCTGTATGTTGATGGAATGGTGGGAATGCTCTGGGGAGCGTGAGGGGAGTGTCAGGGGCCTGGTATATGATGCAGATGTGGGGCACAGTGAGTGCTAGAAGTATATTTTGGGGTGTACCTTTAGAACAGAGAATGTGCCCATGCCTAAGCGGTATGGTGAGAAAAAAGTAACCAGGCTACTGAAAAAGGCTTGGAAGAACTGGAGCTGGTGGGAGGAGTCCCACCCCCTTCTCTATTTCCCTAATGGAAGCTTAGCAGAATTCCCCTCCCCCTCATTTTGGGGGCCTTCCCCATCCTGAGCCACATGACGGCTGATGGTAGCAAGAGCCTGTCACACTAGGGGGAGATTTGGGTGGGAAACTGCACCTGGAGTTCCTCTTCACGCCCAATAATGAAATGTACAACGTCCTCCTTTTTGTGCATCAAGGCATGAGGACAGCAGCCGGGGCTGTTAAATTATTTCCCCTCTGCCAGGAGTTCATTCCCAACACTCCACACACATTTAAGCAGATCACCGGCAGCTACTGATTCTGTTTTTCACTGGCCCTCCCTGGCTGTCAGCTAATAACCTGGAGTTTATCTTGCACAAATTGTGGAAGTGGTTTTCCTGCAGCAGAAAAACGATCTGGGAGCTGGATGTCAGCACAATATCCCCCGGCAAACTGCTGCTTCTTTGATTTCACAGTTGTACCATATGGGTCTTTAACAAACTCCATAACCCAGGTCAGAAAGGGTGAGGCAGTGAGGGGAGCCAAGGAAAAGCCAAGCAGGCAAAAATGTGAGTTGAGAAACTGGTCAAGTTGAAATAAGGTCTCCTAGCATTGGCCCAGACTTTGGTTGCAGCCGAAGTGGCTACGTTAAAGGATGGTGATTTAACTTTGCACGAGTAATAGACCACAAAGAAAGAGGTTTTGTATTCTAGGGATGCTAAGGATGCTACACAAAGGTGTTCACTGTAGCATTGTTTACAATAATGAAATACGGAAAACCACATAAGATCCAGCAATAGTGAAACGGTTAAGAAAAGTTTTCAACATCCCATGGAATTTACAGCCATTCTATACAATGTTTATGAAGAGTCTGGAATAATATGGAAATGCTATGTTATAGCTTTAACGGAAGAAAAAGCAGAATGCAAACTGCATATATGGATCACAACTATGCAAAAATATGGATAGAAAGAGCACACATCTAAATGCCGACAGTGGTGGGATAATGAGTTGCTATTTTTCCTTTTTTTTACAGAATAGCCCAAATTTTCTAAAATGAGCTATTATTTTTTTTAATATAATTGTCTAAACCAGGGATCAGCAAACTTCTTCTCTGAAGGACCAGATAGTATATATTTCAGCTTTGCGGGCCCTACAGTCTGTGGCAACTCCTTGGCTCTGCT
The DNA here is from genome assembly GCA_004027775.1 of Bradypus variegatus. Taxonomy (NCBI): domain Eukaryota; kingdom Metazoa; phylum Chordata; class Mammalia; order Pilosa; family Bradypodidae; genus Bradypus; species Bradypus variegatus. The sequence goes on along the minus strand of PVKY010002572.1, from coordinate 8,541 downwards.
ATTTAGCACTACAGCAGGGCAGACACACACCTTAACGGATGTGTACGCCATGGTACAATACGAGCTGACCTGCAAAAGCAGGCAGCTGGCTGGATTTGTCCTGCGGGCTGTGGTCCTGGTATAAACCTAAATTGCACTTCTTAAAAGCAGGGTGGGGGTGGGGGGTGACTTAGAATGACCGCCCTTCCATGCAGCGCCAGGGCTTGGCACCTTTATGAACACAGGAAGGCCTGGGGGTCCTGAGGAAATGCTCTTACCCTGGAAACTGCACTTAACAGGAAGGCCTGGGAGACACAAGGCCGCGCTGACCCGCGGTGGCCCAGCGCTGCCTCTCTCTCAGGCTACAGCCTGTCCCTCCGCCTGGGCTGTCGCTGTCCCCCTCTCTGCCCTGTGCCCTTCTCTGTCCCTCTCCCCCATTAATTCCAAGAAGACGACAAAGACAACAGGGAAGCTGAGCTGACTGGTGGGCGGGCTCATGACAGGAGGAGGGAGGTCTCTGTCCCACTTACATTGGATTTGAGGTCACCGGATGCAGGATGACCTGGGGTGCACGGGTCAGTGTCTCCGGCACCGGCACCACATCTGAAAACCAGAGACCGGACGGACAGTCAGAAACCAGACACGCGTGGAGCCCACAGCTGCCCCAAAGGCCTGAATCCCGGGAGAGGCCAGTAATTGCTTCGCCAGCATCAAGGGCCCCTGGGGCTGGCCAGTGCCCTTTCCCCTTCCTCGACAACCTGGACTTCATCTTCTCAGATGCGCCAGCATTATCGTCACCCTCTGAAATGAATTTTCCACTGTTGACTAGGGGGCTTCCAGAAGCTCTGAGCCCCTGGCCAGAAGCTTCCATGTGATCAGCTCTGGGTCCTCCTCATTCCTGATTTCCCTTTGGGATGAAGGGGTGTCTTGGTTTTGCATCTCTTGGGACTCAACTCAAGCCCCTCTGGCCACCTCTCCCCTCCCACATGGCTCCGGACCCCTCCTCACCTTTGCCCAGCCTTCCACTGAGGACCACCCACTCAGGCCTTTGTGTTGTGTCCTTGGGATCTCAGACCCTTCCCCTTTGCCACATCCAGGTCTACCTCTATCCCAGGGTCTGGGGACTCCATTCTGATGCTTTTTGACCTTGTCCACCCAACAACATTCACTATCCCCCTCCATTCCAGCACTTCCACACCTAAGTAGGGCTTGCTAAGAAAGGGCTATTTCCAACTCACACAAAACTCACCTGGGAAGATGAACTGCTGCTTGTATTTGTAGTAGTGGGATGCTAGTGAAAGAAAGAAAACAGCAAAATGAGTGCCACCCAAGATCTGTCCCTCTAGGTACCAAACTGGGCTCCCACGGCGACCATGTGACTATTCTCCATCCCCTGCCTGTGTTTTGTACACCCCAAATTACAAGGGACCAAGAACATGTGTAAAGAAGCCAGAGCCCTAAATATTGAAGTCGTCTCTCCTATGTGGCACCTCATCCTTCCTGAATTTGGAGCATCCCACTTGGAGAGCTGCCACCGGAGCTTCTGACCCCCTGCCCCTCTCTCCAAGAACCCCACCCTAGGCTGCCACTAAGACTCTAACTGCAAGCCTTCTGGAGCAAAACAAAAATCTACTGTGCATTCAATAGGTCTTCACTGAGTGGCTACCAATGCCAGGAGCTTGGCTAGGCACTGAGGAGACAATGGTATCAGAAACCTGGGACTTGGCCTTCAGGAACCTCACAAACATGTCATTATCAATTATAGCCAATGTCATGGATAAATGAGCAATGGAGAGAGAAACATGGGGAAATGGCCTCGGGTGGAGTCGTCAGGAGTTATCCATCCCTGCCTGACACCCTGTTGAGTCTTGGGCAGCCCTTCAATCTGGTTCAAAATAATTTCATGACCATCCACTATGTGCTAGGCTTTGGAGATGATGAATAAACTGTCTCCCCTTCAGGAGTTCATAGTCAAGGGGCAGCTGCCTCTCATACAGCTCAAAGAGTACCGTGGGAGACCTCTCCGTGAAGGGCTGGCTGCCTCCCCGTCCATGAGGCTGGGCTGAAGGAGACTTCTCCATGTCTGAGTGGATGCCAGGGGTCTGAAGGAGAGGATATGTTAAAAAGACTCCAGATACGGGTGCCCCAAACCAGCCATTAGTATATTTAAAGTATCTCCCTGTGTTGGGAGTATAAAAATGGGTAAAACCTATATAACAAGGGCAATCTAGCAACATGCATCAAGAGCCTTAAAAATGTACTTGTGCTTCAACCTAGCATTTACCCTTTTTACTCAAGGAAGTTATTTTAAAGAAGTAATGAGAGATGTGCCCAAGATATATGAAAAAGGATGTTCACTACAGTAAACAGTTGGAAATGATCTAGATGCCTTAAGAGGGGATTCGTTAGCTAAATCTTGATAACTTTACAGGAAGGAATAATAGGCAGCCATTAAAAACTATAGGGTAGAAATGTATTTAAGGACATAGGAACAAGTTCACAATAGATCTGTTTAAAATATCTGAGTACAAAAGCAGTATGTATGGTACAATACTATTTTTGCTCAATTTGTTAAGTATACAAACACAGAGAACAAGTCTACAAAGCTGTAAACCAAAAACACTATTTGTTTCCCCTTTTTGGCAGGGGAACTAGAGTGGCTTTTAAAAAAAATCCTTTGTACTTTTCTATTTTCCAAATTTCTGCACTGAGCATTGTCTCAGTTTTCTTGGAGCTGCTGTAATAAATTATTACCAACTCAGTGGCTTTAATGCAACATAAATTTCTTCTCTTTTAGTTCCGGAGGTCAGAAGCCTGATCTAAACTGTAAGGAGCTAAATCAGGGGGTGATGGGACTGGCTCCTTCTGGGGGCTCCAGGGGAGAATCAGCTCCTTCTCGCTTCTAGGTTCCAGAGGCTTCCGGCAGTCTTTGGCTCATAGCTGCGGCCCTCCCATCTCTGCCGCCACCCACATATTGCCTTCTGTTGTCCTTAACCTTCTTGCCACCCTCTAGGAGGACCCCTGGGATTACATCAGGCCCACCTGGATGGTGGGTAGTAGAAGACATTGTCCAAATTCAAGATCCTTAACCTAATCACATCTTCAAAGGCCCTTTGGCCATTATCTGTCTATCAAAAGCATAGATTAATTTCTGTATTTAGGAGAAAAACGTATCTAAAAGACATTCCCTGGGCTTCCCTGCTGATTCACCTACAGTGCATCCTACCTCCAGTGCCTTCCCCAGAGGTCGTTGTTTAGGACACTACTGAGGTTTCAAACGTTACCACTTGTGTCAAGGGGAGAGGGTGCCTGGAGCAGGGGGTGCAGGGGTGTTAGGGTCAGTGGGCAGGTCACACAGAGCTCTGTGTCCCCCCAGTAAATGCCGTGGGCTAGAATGGGGGTGAGGGTGAGGCTGCGTTGGTGATTGTTATGGCTTGAATTATGTCCCCCCAAAAGACAGGCTGAAATTCTAATCCCCAGTACCTTAGAATATGAACCATTTTTACTACATTCAGGACAAGCTAGAGCCAGGAGTGGGCTCCCCAAGTTTTAGCACAGTGCTGACGAGACTGGGATCTAGAAGCTTGTAGACCACGTCAGGTTGAATCCTTGCTCTGCCTTCGACTACCGTAGAAACTGCACGAGTAACATAACCTCCCCAGTGTCAGTTTCTGCGTGTGTAAAATGGGGATGATATGAGTCCTTTCCTCCATGAGATACGAAGACATAGTGCTAGGTGCAACATATAAGCACACATCTTTCCAAGCTCTTAATTAACAGACTAGAATGATTTATAATCAAGAGACAATCGGAGAGTGTGCTGGTTTGAATCTGTTATGTATCCCATAAAAGACTTGTTCTTTTAAACCACTCTTGTTGGGGCAACTTATTGTGGGTGGGATCTTTTGATTAGATTATTTCCATGGAAGTGTGACCCTGCCCATTCAAGGTGGGTTCTGATTAGTTTACTGGAGTCCTTAAGAGAGCTCAGGGAGAGAAAGAGTTCAGAGCTGACACAGACTGAGACATTTGGAGATGTCAAGCTAAGAGTTGAAGCCCAGAGTTTGCCCTGGAGAAGCTAAGTGGGAAGCCACAGATGCTTAAGGAGAAAGCCACTGGAATCAGAAGCTGAAAGCAATGCAACCTGGGAGCACAGGACCAGCAGACGCCAGCCACATGCTTTCCCAACTGACAGAGGTGTTCTGGACGCCACCAGCCTTTTCCTCAGAGAAGGTATCTACCTTGTGATACCTTAATTTGGACATATTCATGGCTTTAGAACTCTAAATTTGTGAACTATAAACCTCCATTGTAAAAGCCAATGCATTTCTGGCATATTGCATTTCCGGCAGCTTTAGCAAATTGGAACAGAGAGTTTCAAACCTTAAGTCATTTGCTTTGAGAAAGCTGACTGAACTCTCCCCCAGAAGGTGGAATTAATTTATAAGCTCCTTCCCTACAGAGAGCAGTCCTGGTTTCTCAGGATCCGAAGCACCTGCTTGGGTCTGTGCCTTGCACCATTGCCTTAGTCCAATTCCAAAATATCCCCAAAAGGTAGAGTCCAAATGGATACATTCTCCATTCTAGAAAATGCGGGTCCAGGTTGGGAAGCAGCTTATTCCAGGTCATGGAGCCAAGCTTTAAAAGAAAACTGGCCTCCATGATTTCAGGACCCTTATGTTAGAGAACCTAGTTTTTCACTACACACAGCCATTTCGCTAGTCATCAAGGAGCCAAAATTAAAAAAAGAAAAACTATCCGGGGTTATTGAGAGGCTTAGCTGCTGTCTTCTCTCCCTGGCTCCAACTGTGATGGGGGATTCAGTGTCTGCAAAAAGGTTCGCTGGCGGCTGTGCAGTGGAAGGAGGTGGGGCTGGGGGGTGGAGACCAAGAGCTGCTTTGGCGAGTTGGAGAAGCGACAGGTGTAAGGCAATAGGACACCCGGCAAATTCCTCCATGGTACAGGGCCAGGCCCCTCCTTGGCCTTGCCACGTGTTGGAGAACAGCTTGTTCCTGAGGACTGAAGGGAGATGAGCAGTCAGAAGAGAAGGAGTCGCTGTGAGCCCTGCTGATGACGGACACTAGTGAGAAGCAGCTCCAAGGAACACAGGCTGAATGGCAGTGGGCCACTCGGGGGAGCTGCATGGCTCCCGGCTCTCTGGCACCAAGAGGATTCAGGACCTGAAGGCTTTGGATGACCGAGGGATCAGAAAGACAAACAGGCACCTCAGAGGCACTTCCACTCCTGCGTGGCCACTCTCACCCCAAGACCTTTCCACAGAGCAGCCAGAGTGACCTTTCAGGAGGACAAGACACTTCCCTGCTGAAACCTGTTGATTGCAGCCTGTTGCGTCCTAAAATCTAAACTCCTGCCATTGTCTACAAGGCCCCACACGGCCCCACCCCTGGAGCTCCCTGGCTCACTGGGTGCCATTTCCCCCTGGTTTCTAGCATATGGGCCATTGGGACATTCTTTCAGTCCCTCTAATGCCCCCGAGGTTCCTCCCTGCGTCGGGGCCATGCACCTGCCCCCCGCTCTCTGCCTGATGGCTCCTCCCCTCCTTGGGAATGTGACCTTCTCAAAACTCAATCTGTTCTCTTGATGGCTCTCATAGCACTGTTTTCTCCCTTCATCACACTTAGCACAATTTGCAATCCGATCTTGATGTGTATGTTTGCTTCATTAATACCTGTCTCTCCCACCAAGCTAAGAACTCCACAAGAACAGGGACTTGGGAGGCGCCCCACAAAAATTCCATGTCCTAAACCCCAGAACTTGCAAATATATGCTACCCTACATGGCAAAAGGGACTAGGCAGATGTGATTAAGTTAAGGATCTGGAGACAGGAATATTGTCCTGGATTATCTGGTGGGCCCAACACAGTCACCAGCATCCCGATAAGAAGAAGGTAGAAGGGTTGGAGTCGGAAAAGGAGATGTGACGTCAGAAGCAGAGGGTGGAGTGACGGGGGTGGGGGCCATGCATCAAGAAATGTGGGTAACTTCTAGAAGGTGGAAAAAGGCAAGAGAACAAATTCTTCACTAAAGCATGCAGAAGGAACCAGCTCTGCCAGTCTTTTGATTTCAGACTTCTGACCTCCAAAACGGTAAGATAATAATTTGTGCTGTTTGAAGTCACTGTGTCTGTGGTCATCTGTTACAGCGGCAACAACAGCTGTGGCAGGGATTTTCATTTCGCAGCTCCTACAGGGGCTGATACAGGGGCTGATCCAGTTTGTTTACCTCCATACCCAGTGCCTAGTGCCATACTTAGTTCCTGGTACATATAGAAGCTCAATGAATATTTGTTAACACAAAAAATGGATGGCTGCCGTCTGAGGGCCAAGAAGACAATTTGAAAGAAAAACTGTAGCCTGGGGCAGTGCATGAACTTCAAGTCACTCATTTATTCATTCACCAAACATTTATTTAGTGCCTTCTATAGCAGGCAATGTATTGGGCTTTGGGTGTAGAGGGGTGAATGATGCAGACATATTTCCCAGATGGAGGAAAAGGACAGTAAACAAGGGAGAAAATAAACACAATAACATCAAAGAGGGATGGGCACTCTGCTGAATACAAAGGAATAGGGAAAGCGCGATGAGGGGATGGGTTCTGAAAGGGAGGCAACACTCCCAAGAGGCCAAGTGGCCCAGCCTAAGTGAGATCTCAGAAATCCTGCCATCTCTACCAAAGGCTGATTCCACCTCCTTTTTTCTCCCTTTGGGCCTTTAGGATTTGTCATTTCCTGGAGTGTACATGCACATGTGTGCCTAAGTCTGTTTGGGGATGTGTGCATCAAGATGGCACCAGGTGACTCCAAAGAAAGGAGAAGGTATTTGAATAAAACAGTCTCAGAAACCCATGAAACAGTCCCTTACAAAGCCCCTTCACGTGTCTTGCCACAGGGATGTCACACAACCCTGCAGCATTAGCCCTATTTTACAGACAAGAAACTAAGGCCAAGCTCAAGACCACAGAACTTGGAAGGGGCAACGCTGGGATCCACACCCAGGTCTATCTGTCCACCCGGCACTCTTGACTCCACCCTACACTGCCCCACATCCAGCATGGTGCCAGGACTCAGAAGGAAAGAGCAGGGCAAGGGCAAGAACAAGTAGTCAAGTGACTGAAAGCACAATCACCAACAACGCTAAGCCTGCACACTCCACATTTTATTTTCTAACTAAAAACTCTTCATGGTCCTGAGAGTAATGGGTGAGCCAAACATGGCCCTTAACCCCACAGCTCCTTTTGGACAAGAATGTTCTAGTTGAATCAAGGCCTGGGACATTGTTTTGCCTTAACATTAGCTTGAACAGCATTCAGAAAACTCAACATCTGGCAGGGAACCACACCCAAAGCTCTGTTTCCCAGCAACAGCTCCATGGTCAAGAGTGTAACTCCTGGTCAGGTCTTTGCAGAATGAGGACAGGTAGTTTGCCACCTGGGAGAATGTCACTGAAGACTACCTATAGAGAGGGGAGGGGACTGGACTTCCAGGAAGTTCTATTTTGTTTTTATTACAGCATGACACTTTATTATTATTATTCACTTATAAAACTGATGCATGCTCTCATTATCATATACATTATAGAAATGTATAAAATAAAATCACTCTCCTCAGAAGTACCCACCATGAAGTTATTCCAGACTCTTTCATGTGTACACAATACATATATGCATACAAACAAACATATGTATATAAATATTCAGAATTATTTTATAATACATAAGATATTATTATTCATATTGCTCTGCAAATGACTTATTTTTCAATTTAAAATACCATGTGGTTATCTTTCCATGTCAGGGGAACATAGAGCTACCTCATTCTTTTTAGGGACAGCAGAGTATTTCGTTATAAGATATATTACATTCCCCTCTTGATGGGCATTTAGTTGCTTCCAATTTTCCACTGTTGCAATGAAATCCTTACACACAGATCTCTGTACCCTTGTGTGAGCATTTCTGTATACAAACTCCTAGAAATGGTATTGCTGGTCAAAGGAATACACATTTAAAACCATAAGAGACAGTGCCAAGTTACTCTCCAGAAAAGTTGAAACCAATCCATGCCCCCTCCACCATGGTACATGAGGATTTCATTATTTCCACAATTCTATGTCCACGTTATTTAGCAGTGATGGGGAGAAGGCCAAAAATGGTAGCAGTGGTAATTTTGTGTTATGGCGTTTATCTGATAATAGTGAAAAGAGCTCCCATTTATTGAGATCTTCAATGAGACAGGTACTTTGCTAAGATTTGCACATGAAGCATGATGTTTAAACCTTTGACAACTCAATGAGGTAGGTGCCATAATTATCCCCATTTTACAGATGAGGAAACTGAGGCACGGAAAGGTAAGTAAGTTGCCCAAAGTCATGCAGATATTAAGCGGTAGAGTTGGGGGACAAACCTAAGCAATCTGACTTCAGATTGCTGAGCTAAATCACCTTCTCCCTCCAAAGACCCTTTAGCCCACTCCCCAAAAGAGAGCCAGCATATTGCCATGACACAACATGGGGTAGGCAAGGATCAGTTGGCTGGGTGGGACGGAAA
>PVKY010002571.1:0-25000 GCA_004027775.1 Bradypus variegatus | reverse complement strand
CTGCGGCGGGGGTGGGGCGGCCAGCGCTGCCTGGCATCTCGGGGCGGGGGGGGGGGCGTTCTTCCCGGGGCTGGAGGAGACGGTCCCGCAGAGCCCGCGAGCTGCCTGGGGATATTCACGTAGCTCGTTTTCCCTCCGTACCCCACACGCGCCAGGAGTTCAGTCAGCGCGGAGCTGGGGAGAAGGAATTTCGGCCCCGCGGCCCCATGTGCCCAGCGCCCACTTTGGGCCTGGCAATTCCTGGGCGCTTTACACACATCCTCTGGACGACCCCTCCTCTCTGCCAGTCACAGACGAGGCTCAGAGAAGGGGACCAATTTACCCCGGGTCACAGAGCGGGGGCACTGCGGAGCTGGGTCTGACCCAGAAGACCCCGCTTCCTGGAGGTCGCAGAGGCCGCGCGATAGCCCCGGATCCCGCCGGAGATCGGGGCCCAGGAGGGCTAAGGGGCGGGAACCCCGGCGCTTCCACTCTAGTCAGTGATCTCCCCATTAAAGCCTAGGATCTGGTCGCTTCTACGAATGCAAAGTTGACCACCACCCATGACCTCTGTGCTCCCTGGTCCGCAAAGAAACGAGACGGGAAATCGAAAAACAAATGCAGTTTATGTGCAGGGCTCTACAGGCGGAATGGAGAGAGGCCACCGAGTGGCTGGGCTTGGCTCGGCCTCCGCCAGGGGGCGCCAGGAAGCCTTGAAGGGCAAGCTGCCGCCGACTAGCCCCTCAGCTTCTCGGGCTCCAGGGGGAAAAGGGTCTCAGGGGGAGGGACTGGCTCCTGGGCCCCCGTAAGAGGTCGGGCTCTCAGGGGTGCTGTAAATGGTGAAGGCCCCAGATAGGCCGAGGGCTGGGCCTCCCAAAGCCGCCTGGACATCCAGCAGAAGCGGGGCCCCAAGCGCAGGTTCCTTCCCTAGGGGGAGTGGGGTGACGCTCAGAATGGAGAAATGATTCCCACTCCTTTCATTGGGGAAGGAAAGCCCCACCCACTCTCCCCTCTGTCCTGTTAGGATGAAACAGTCCATTCTCAACCTCTGCACTCTCACAAGTGGTCAGCAGGTAGGAGTAGCTCTCCGCCTGAATGCAAGGGATTTCCCTCCAAAACTTGCCCCATCCTGATGGATCAGGTCAGTCATGGCCTTCCCACCCCACCCTCAGTCACCCCAACTGTTACCTGGACCTGGAGAATTTATTCCCTTGACTGCCAGCTCAGCCTCACCTCTCTCTGGAACCAAGGGCTGCATCTGCATGGGAGAACCTCAGGAAGCAGCTGGGTAGGGGGGCTAAGGAGGAGAACTGGGGAATCTCTGGACTCTGGGGGCAATCCTCCCCAGCCATGGCTTTGGCTCAGAGAAAACAGCCATGGGCCAAAGGGCTTGCTTCCCCAGCCCCCGGCCCCTCCTCCATCTCACCAGGGACAGCTCCATATCCAAGTCCATCAGGGTCCATTCTCTCCCAGGGAGGCTGGGGCCCAGCACCTGAGGGGAGCTCATGGTTAATGGCACCCTCCACAAGCTGCAAAGAGACACTGGATGCTCCCTGGGCCCAAACCCTCTCCCCTCAGCCAGAGGGGTACTCACATCCAGGGGCCCTGCAGGGTCCAGACTTTCAGGGGGGCCCCGAAGCAGCGTCGGAAGCAGCAGACCCTCAGGGCTCGTGTCCCCACTCTCCAGGCCCAGAGGCTCCCTGTGCATGGAGAACTTCCATTGGTCTGCAGTGCCCACCCTGAGAAGCCAGGATACACTGGGATTTAAATCCCCTGAAATCTAGACGATGCCAGGAGAGGAACCCCCACAAGGAGCATGCAGAGAGTGCCTCTGCCTTCTACCTGGGCCTGAGGTTTGGGTTGTAGATCTGGGGTCTTAGAAAATGTCCCCTTCCTTGCAAGTGTCATAGTAGTAGCACTTAAACTATTAAGTGCTCTACAATCATCTGGTGAGTTCATTTAAAATACAGATTCCTGAGCCCTACAACCAAGATGTTGATTGACCTGAACAGGAGACAGGGAATCTGTATTTTAATAAGCTTTGTATTTCCGGACTCTGATGCTGGAAAGCACACTCTGAGAAATCAGATCAGGATGACAGGTTCAAGTACCCAAGCCTCCCACTCAGCCACCAAGAGGCAGGGAAGGCTGGGAAGTTCTGTGGGCTGGTGAGTGCTGGTCAGTCTGCACAAGTGGCCCACAAGGCTCCCACTCAAGAATGGGCTCACTGCTCACCTGTCAGGGGCCTCCCTGAGGCCCCTTGGTTCAGGCTGCTGGGCATTCCTGGGCCCCTCAGGGCTGAAGCTCCCTTTCCCTTCCAGGATGGCCTGGACAACAGCCACAGGCAGCGGTGGGGGTGCTGTCACGCAGAAGTCACACTCGTTTGGGGCCAGGGCCAGCCCAGCCTCGCCTTCCCCCCCTGGGCTGGCCGGCTCTTCTTTGAGCAGTGCCAGGCCCTTCTCCCTGCACCAGAGAAAAGCTTCAACCAGACCCTGGCACTGCCCTCCCCCCTGCTCCCACAGCCATCCGACTGCCAGCCCCTCCCCCAAAGAGTCCCCAGAGAACAACCTCTGTCTCCCTTACCTCCTGCTGCCACTAGAGGGAGAAAGCCCAGTCCCTTCAGGAGATGGGGATGGGGAATCTTCTAGGATATCAGAGATAATGGGTCCTCTCGCTCTGCGGGGTCTGCTGAGTTCAGAAGTGGTCCCTGGGGGTGGCTGGAAGGAGAAGGCCAGGCCTAGCCCTTGACCTTGGGCCACAGGGAGGGCCAGAACGCTACCAGCACCCACCTGGACCAGGTTTGAGGGGGAAGGGCTGGTAGGAGAGACTCAGTCCAGGCAGGGGAGCCTGGGTTGGAAGAAGTGTTGGCACTTCATAGGAGTAGACTTGCCATAAGCCCAGCTGTGCCCTTGGGGAGGGGAGAGAAGTGAAACCTACCGACTGGATAAAGTAGGGGTCCTGTAGCAGGGCACTGGGTAGGGGGCAGCTGAATTTGGCAGGCGGAGGGCATGTGCTCCGTTCATCCAGCATCAGAGACCTGGGCAGGGTGGTGGCGACACAGGCAGGGGGAGGGGCAGGCTTAGCCCCCATGTCACTTAGCCTCCACCTCCCTCCCTCAGGCCCCATCAGCCAAGTCAGCAGAGCTGAGGCTTGTTGCCAGGGCATCAGTCACATGCTGGAGGTGGAAGGGGCTCCCCCCCCAGATGGGGGGGTAGAGAAGGGAGGGAGAGAGCATGGTTTGAGCCCAGACATGTTGAGGGATGCTTGGGGGGTGGGGTACACTTCTGGGTAGGGATCTGAAGATAAGATCCTGGAACAGGGGGATCTGGGAATGGGGGTACCTCGTGGTAGGGTTGGAAAGAGAGGGAAAAATCCTGGGAGGTAGGGAGCCCTGGGGGGAGATGGCTACTGGGCAGGCAGCCTGTAGTGCAGAGGGAGGAATGTGGATTCTTGGTGGTGTTTCTGGAGAAGAGGTTCCTGCAGAGAACCTGGGGGTAGGGAGTAGAGGATTCTAGAAAGCAGAGGAATGCATGTGAGCATCTCTGGCTTTCTCACTCACAGCTTTCTCTTGACTCCTGAGCTGCTGGGCCCTGCCTGAAGTGGCCCCAAGAGGCACTGAATCAGCTGAAGATGAAGCAAAGGGTTAATGCATACATCAGACTCTGCCCCCATGCTAGTGAGGCACACTCCCAGCAGATGGGCATGAGGAAGGGATTTAACCTGGGGATGGAGGGCCGGGGTGAGGGGGTGGTGGGGAGGAGTGGGAAATAGAAGTTAGAGAGGGGATGAGGACCACCTTTCCAATGATCCGGTGCTGCTGCCCATGGCTCTGCCGCAGCGTCACCACTTCCCGCCACAAAATCTCGTTCTGCCTAGAGGGAGGTGGGTGGGAGGGTGCTGAGGCCTGTGAGGACACACCCAATCCTGCCCCCAGCGAAGGGCGAGGCCAGGAAGCCTGACCACCCCGACAGTTTATCCATCCGCTAGAGACCGCAGCATTCCACAGCCGCCCATTTGTACGGATGGGGGTGTCAAGGCCCGAGGGGGGGGAGGGGCTGCCCAGAGCCGTCTGGGGGCCTGTATCCTACCGCCCAGGACCTCGCCCTCCCTAGTCCCCCGCACTGCCTGAGCTCGCGTAGTCGCGCCTCGGTGCTCTCCTGCACTCCCCGCAGAGCCTGCACCTCGCCCAGCAATCTGCCCAGGTCCTCCGGGCACCAGCGGCCGTCGCTGCCGCGCAGCGCAGGCACCTGCCGAGGAAGGAGGTAGGAAGTACTGAGGGGATAGGGTCGCTTAGGGCAGCGCGGGCTTCCCCGACCTCTACTCCGGTCCGCTCGTTCTTGCAGGCTGTCCGCACCTTGCGCCTCACGCGCTCCAGCAGCTGCTCGCGGCCGCGCACGAAGCTCGGGTGCTGGAACTCGACGTGGTCGCACTCCGACCTGAGCAGGCCGCCCTGCTCGATACTCACCACCTTCCGGAAACCGTCTGGGGAGTGGGCGTGGAGACCTGAGTTGCCCCGTCCTCGGGCACCAAGCCACCCGCACCCGCTCTCCACCTGGCCCTGGGGACTCACACATGTTGAGTTGCCGCACAAAGCTCGCCATGTTGCTGTGCTTGAAGTACTGGGGCAGCACCTCTTTAGCGAAGCGACTCTGGTCGCTTACGAGGAAACTGGTCCCATTCTGCAGAGAACGCCGCAGCCCACGGTGTCCGCGCAGACCAGACACCGTGAGCGGGGCCCGCCCAAGGCCAGGCTCGCGCTCAGGCGCACGCGCTCACACACGCACCCCCAATGGGGAGCGGACCGATGGCTCACGGGGACACCCGACGACGCCAGGACAGAACTAGCTCTAAGGTCCACCCGGGAGCAGCCACAAAGGGTCCCTAGCTCCCTCCCGACTCAGGCTCCACACTCAGTTCTGTGGAAGGGGTCCGACTTGGAGCCGCTATCAGACACGGATTCCAGCCCCCTACAGGTCCCAGCCTCGCAATATGACCCTGAGTCAGAGCTGGAGCCGGAGCTAGAGCCAGAGCCAGCACTCCCCTTCTCCCAGTCTGCTTTCTGATCTGTGGGATGGGGCAGGGTGGAAACTAAATGGCCTGGAAGATCCCTCAGGCTCTAGTTCCAGGAGGTTCCTATCCCTTGCTCATCCAGAGAAAGCCACCTCACCTCCCATCTAGCTCACTCCCTCCAAGGTGAACTGCCTCGAACGGCTGAATCGAGGGACCCACAGCCCGGGCCCAGACAGGGGGATGGGTGGGGGTGGGCGAGGGTGTTCAGTGACTTGGAGAGACCCCGGGGACCCCAGCCCTCACCGGGCTCCAGCGGATCAGGTGATCGGTGCCCGGGTCGCCCACCAGCGCCCAGAGCTTCCCGAGGAAGGCAGGCACGGGGCTGGGAACCGGCTCCGCGGGCAGCGCGGCTGGTGCTTCCTGCATGGCGCAGTCTCGGCCCGCTCAGCGTTCTGGCCCGGCCGCCGCGGGCACGTCAAAGCCGCCGAAACTGCTGCGTTTGCGCCCGCAGCGTTCTACTCCGCCTCCGGGCGCCGGGTCAGGCGGGGGCCACGTGCGAAACCACGGGGCGGGGCTCGGACCATGGCCTTGGCACCCAGCAGGCTGGGATCCAATTTGTGTGAGAGGGTGGGGTGAGAAGGGAGACTTGGATTCGAGTCCCCGCCTTTCCCTGGCCCGCTATTTTCCACTCTGTTCATGTAGAGAAATTTCTGCTACGCGGCCTGATGTGGGCTGGGAAAGTCCTACAAGGCAATGGTTGTGGATGAGGTGGAAGCGAGCGGATAGTATGGGGGTTAAGGGGAGGTCAGCCTTCCTCCCGCTGACTGGAACGTTGTGACTCCAAGGGCGCGGAGACCCCATCTTTGACCCCCGCAGTCTTATGATTCCCGGGGACCTCCAGGTCCTGATTCCGTCCGGCCTCTGCACTTCCTCCTTCAGAGCTGACTCCGCCTTTCACAGGACGCAAGGATTTATTTCACACTCATCCCTGCGTCCCGGCCCGGGCCCGCAGCCTCCCTCCCCCTGCACCAGGGCCGCTGAGCTTGTGAAAAGTCCGCAGAGGGTGGGATGGAGACCTCTGGCCGGCCGGGTTTCTGCGGGGAGACTGCAGAGGCTGAGGGCACCAAGTGTGCTAAGAGTGCCCGGAATGGTCCCGACGCCAATCCTGGAGAGGCACAGGAGGCAACAGAACCCCGAAGGAAAGGGCAGTTGGAACGTGCCTGGGCACCCCAGCCCGCGTCCCAGAGGCCACACATCTGGAAGAGGATGGTTGCATCATGACACATACATGGGCCGCCGGGAATGCGGCTCGCGCGTTAGTTTGAACGCGTAGCTGCGCAGGCGCGGGCAGTGCGCGGGGAGGGCGCCCAGCATGGAGGGTCGCTGTACGCAGAAGCAGAGCCTCTCGCGCAGGCCCGCGCAGCGTGTCGTCAGTGCCTCTAGCGTGGCTTCCGCAGGGTTGGGGCGTAGTTTCGCGCTGCGAAGCCCATGGGGCCTGTGGTGTAGCAGGACAGGTGGAGGTGCAGCGTAGCCACGGGTACCGAAGACTGCAGGAACGCTCGCCACGCTCTCGCCAGACACTTCCAGCCCCGCAGCGCAACGCGGTCCAGGATTCCTTTGGCAGGACGCGCGCGCATTCGTCTTCACGGCAGGCGCACCGCAGGGCCGAGAGTGCTACAGGCGCGCGGTTCTGAGCTGCCAGCACCTCGAGGGTGGAGCGCGGTAGGCTGCCGAGGTGCAGGCTGTAAGCAGCTTGAGCACGGAGCATGCAGTTGTACGGGAAGAGACCGCGGGGTTCGGGGCAGCCGCAGGCGGCCGGCGGCACCAGCGCGTCGTGCAGCGTAAAGGGCAAGCGCCCCAGGTCGAGGTGGCGCCACGTGCGGCGTCCAGGACATCGAAGCCCGCGTGGAAGAGTGGCTTCTCTCCGCGGCACCCCAGGCCCAGGCCTCGCAGTCCCAAGGCATGGCTCACCAGCGCCGTCAGTAGCTCAGTGGCCGCCCGGTGGCTCGGCTCCTTCAGTGGCTCAAATTCCAGCTGTAGGTGGTGGACGTGGTGCACACATACGGTGGCAGTATGCTTTCCCGTGCACGGTCGCAGCTTGTGTTAGAGCAGTAAAGGCATCAGCGGCGTCCCCGCGACTCGGGAAGAAGTGCCTGTCCACCCCTCAGCCTGAGTTCTAGCTTCCATCCTCAAATTCCCGCCTCCTGTACACACACCTCCCTGCCCCGACCACGCCTGCTTGTCTGAAGGCAGCCACTGATGGGGCGTCTTTAGAAGACTTCAGTCGTGTCTGCCACATGTTGAAACGCTGGCAGGAAGAACCTATGATATTTTGGGAACAGGGTCTTAGCGGTCCCTAGCTGAATGACCTGTGAAAAGTTATTAAATCTGTCAGTTTCCAATCTGTGCAGTGGAGAAAATACTGTCTGTTCACTAAATAGAGGTTCTCGTTGGGATTAAATGAGTTAATATATGTAAGGCACTTAGAGGAATGGCTGGTACGTATTGTAAGTGGTCAATGTAGTGGTTAGTACGTTCTGTTTTTTTGTTAAGTATTATGCTATTTAATTTGAAGAGAGTTACTGAATCGCCACCGATGTTTCTCAGCAGAAACCACTCCTCTGATTCCGCTGAGAAAGGGCGAGAGGCAGTGGGAAGGGGAGGAGCCGGCTCACCTGATGTTTGTGTAAATGCGTGGCAGCAAGATGAGCGCCAGCAACTTCTCCAGCAGTTGCTCTCTGGACTCGGCCATCGCCGTCAATCCCAGCAGTTAAGGCCGAGAGAGAGGGGGACATCCCTGGGCTCAGGAAGACCAAAGTGTTGGAAGAATACTGGAGTCTGGGTGTAGAAATGCTTATGGCCCAGGAACTGTTACATGATTTGTGGGCCCAGTGCAAAATGAAAATGCGGGCCCCTGTGATCACAGACTTATTAGGAATTTCAAGACAGTGACAGCAGGCCTTTTAACCAAGCATTAAATCAAGCGTGGGCCCTGTCCAAGCACAGGACTTGGACCCATGAAATCGGCCCTGGATGCAAAAGGATCTCTGGTTTTTCTTCAAACTACATTTTCACTTGTTGAGCAAAGTCATACTTTATGCTATACCCAAGGAACGCACCCACGACTTAGCGCGACGTTGATGAGCGTAGTTCCCGGACTTTGGACGACTGTATCGGAGCTTTCTCCCAGTTACTGACGTCTTCCCTGGGGAGGGTGGAGGCGGGCGGCACAGACTCTGGTTCTGGACAATCCCGCCGGTCTCGCGCCCCAGCTCAGACAGCCCACCTTCCCTACGCACACACGCAGAGGTGCCCGAAGGCCCAGACCAATCTCCCAGGTGTCACTGAGCTAATTTCTTCTTCACAGCGATCCTGAGGACACGGGAAGGACTGTGCCCAAATCGAGGGCCTCTCACGCTGCGCGGGGCGTCGGAACCACCCAGACACTTTTTCACTATTCAGATTCCATGGCCCCACCTACTGAATCAGGCTCTCCGAAAGGGTAGGGCGTCTGCCACTGACTCCACAAGGCCCAAATTGAAGAAACCCGCTTCAGCCGCCCACTGCCTCTAGTGGCTGCAGGTTAATAAGGCTCGAGTATTACGATTTCTAATGGACAGGGACCGCGAGCCAATCAGGAAGCGGGGCGGGGCACAGCTGAGCCCGCCCCAGGAGGGGAGGTGTCTTTCCTTCTTCGCGACTTGCAGGTTAGAAGCCTCTGGGAGACTAAGGTCCCTGGGGCCTGGCGGGCTCTAGGGACTGAGGGACCCTGGGTTCAAGGCCGGACTCTAAACACCGAGCAGCCCTGGCTTCCGCTGGGCGGTTTAGGCAGGGCTGGAATTCTGCAGACCCTCGCACCTCGGAGCGTGACCCTTGGGAAAGGTGGCGGTGGAAAGTAGGCTTCCTCTTTGCAGTTGTCAATTTTATTTTAAAGTGTCTGAAGGTTTGCGTACACAAAGTTTGGCACCACTAGTCAGTTAAGTTTCCTATCTTCCCATACAAACCAGGCTAACGGTCGTTTATGGAATTTGCGCCACGTGTATACTGGGCTTCAGATACTCTCGACTTGGCTTGTACCTGGAACCCATCGGCACCCCTTTGAATGCCAGGGAATAGCAGAGATCAGGGTTCATCGAACCCGAGTCCAGGGGACGCCAGAACTTTCTGGTCCTCAGGGGGTGCCCCCTATTGATCTGTTCCTGTTATCCTGCTCGAGAACGCCTGGTAGCTCTCTCCCTAGGGCCACCCGCTTCGTAAGAACGGCAAACCCTCGAAGACCCTTCCTTCGGGCAGTTCTTTCTGCCGTCTAACTTTGGGCGCCGGTGTCTTACCTGCTCAGTGGACCAAGTGGGCTCTTCTCGGAAGCATGGGATTGGCTGCGGAGGACAGTGGGACAGCGGGGCGGGCAGGAGCCGCGGGGAGCCCGGGAGGCGGAGCGCGCGGGAGGACTGGGCGGCCCGGGCTGGGGCACCGCCCCTGCGGCTCCGCGCACTCCCGGAAGCCGAGCGGGTCGAGTGGAGCGGGGCAGGCGTGGGAACCCAGGCCGGGCGGAGCCGCCAGGTTAGTGTTGGGGGTGGGTGGGCTTCCGGGTGCCGCTAGGAGCGGAGGTGGAATCCTGGCTCCGGAGAGTGGGCGCGGCGTAGTTGTCACCCGCGGCCACCTCGGCCTGGTGGTGGCGGCCTACTGGGCTGTTTCCGTGGGAGCCGGGAGTGGGGGTGGGTGAGGATGGAGTTGGGCAGGGACTTTGGTCCCCGCAGGTTCCTTGCCCCAGCTTTGACTTTCAGGAAGCGGCATGAGGCTGCGGGTGAGATGGCGGGACGGGACTGGTTCTGAAGGGATCGTAAGCAGAGACCCCGCCCAACCCACCCGGTCGCACATGCGAACCCCCAGCATGGGGAGAGGGGAGCTAGTGGGAGTCTGGGGACCTCCGCTCCAGAACTGGGAGCGGCACTGCTGAGTAAGGGGAGCGCCTAGCTAGGCGAGGAAGGCGGTGGCTTCCAGTCCTTGAGGGGCCACCCCGCAGGCGGTTGCAGCCTACTTGGCCGGAGGTGGGGTGCCCGGGGACTGTGGCACTGTATTCCTGGACCGTGCCTGGCCCTTGGTGGTAGGGGCCGGTTTTCTTGGGTGGGTGGCCCTGTGTCCCAGACCAGGAGCCTAAGCCAGTTCCCCAGAGGGGCGGACTCGGGGTGGGTGGGGCTTGGGGCTTCCCGAGGAGAGGATTCTGTGGAAGGACAAGTCCGAAGGAGTTCCCAAGGGGAGGATGGCAGCTGAGGGCCCGGGACCTCTTCTCTATGGGGTTAACACACCTTCCTGACCTCCAGCCCAGCAACCCTGTTTGACTTTCCCCCATTTGCCCAATCCCAGTGAGTGTGATGAGTAGTCCCCCTTCTCAAAGGAGGCCCTGGCCCCACTCCTCCCCCACGCCCATCCCTTCAGGCAGGACCACATCCTTGGGGTCAGCAGGTTAGGAAGATGTGAAAGGGGGAAGGTTTCAAGGGCTAGTAGGTTCCCAGCTTCCCCTGTCCCCCTTGGGGGTCCCTGGGCCAATCCCCCAGGATGCCCCATTTGTCTCTCCACTGCTGTTGGCTTCACTTGTCACCTGCTGTCTCACCCCATTGTGTTTTTTACTTTAAAATATTATTTTGCTTTTTAAATACACAAACGTGTCTATTGAAAGTAGAAAATATTGCTAAATACAAAGAAAATAAAAATCACCCCAAATCCCACTCCACAAAGATCAATGATGTTAGCTTCCTGCTCATTTCCAGACTGCTGATTTAGGCAAATACAAAATATTAGTATGTTTCCTACCAAAAAATTATTGTTGGGAGGAGGGGACCAAGAGTCCTGTCTCTGTGATGAGACACAGGGGGAACCATCACTGGAGGTCCTTTCTCTCGCCTGGGGCTAGGTGATGCTGGAAGCCCCCTGCCAGCTTACTGCACCAGCTTTGGCACTCAGGTTAGGATCCGGGGCAGATCGGAGCTGCAGCCTCTGCTCTGAGCTCAGGACCCCTACTCCCTCCCCAAAGATGTCCAAGGCTATGGTTCTGGCTCCTCTTTCCTGGCACCCTTTTTCCTAAGGCTCCCTGTTCCTCAGGTAAATAGATGCCAGCTGGGGCCATCCCAAATGTCCTGTCCAGAGCAAGGACATCCAGTTCCTCACAGCTAAGGCTCAGCACCCCTCCTAGCCCACTATATGTAAATGCTGTAGTCCCAGAGAAAGGGGGAATGACTGATGGGGCAGGAGATGGAGTCTGGAGCCCATGTTTCCGGGAAAGGTGGGAAGGAACCTAGGGTGGGAAGAGAAGGAAAGGGGCAGTGTAGTTCCCCACTTGCTGCCTCCGGGGCCAGTGACTGGAAGACCAATGAGCTGAGGGTCAGTGTGGTAATTTCCTGACTGAGAATTTCCTCCCCTCTCCCTCTCCATGGTCTAGGACTAGGCTTTTGTCAGAAAATGGAAGAAGGAGATACTAGTGTCAAGGAGCTCTGGCTCTGACTGGACAGGGAAGGAATCTGTAATAGAACCATGTATGTTGCAAATAACAAGAGCCCAGCTTTAGGACAAAAAGGAATGAAGTGCCAAGAAATCCAAGGTGCAACAGCTTCAGGGACAGCTGGATCCAGAGCATAGTGTGGTTAGGCTCTTTATCCCTCTGTGTGGGCTTCATTTTGAGCCAAACTCTCCCCAAGCATAGCAACAGAGACTTACCTCCTCCCACCAGCTTAGATCCAAGGAAGGGAAGCTGGTGCCTCTTTCCTGTTGGTCCACCCAAAGTTGCAGGGTTGACTTTGATTGGTCCGGCTTGAGTCCTATGCCCAGCTCTGAATTAATCACTGCAGAAAGGTGGATGGGGTATGCCGAATGGCCAGGCCTGGGTCACGTGTTCAGACCTGGAGCTTGGGAGTGGGATTAACCCTCCCAAGATGTACATGGATTGAGAAGAGGGAGTGGGGAGCCCCTAAAGATCAGGCAGCATTGGGAAAGGGAATCTATAGAGGCCCAAACTATCAGCATTCTTGGAAATGAAGCCAGGAGGCCAAGGACCAGTTGTAGTGGGAGTGTAGGAGAGAGTGTCTAAGACTTTGACAGTGTTCCCACAGAGATCCCGGGGGCTCAAAAGTTTAAGCTAAGGGCAAGGCCAGGACATGGGTGCTATCCAGGATGATGTCTCCTGAGCTTGACTTTGAGTAAGAGAGACTCGCTGGCCTGAGGAGAGGGCAGAGCCTCTCCTGCCTCCACTGAGGGATCTGACCTTTGCTCTCCTGCCACTGTGACCCTGGGCTCTTTCTGTGAGAAGGCAGCGAAGGGGCAGTCCTCACTGCAAGGTTGGGCTGGGCTCTACAGGGTCAGAGGCACAAGGGGCTGCCTGTGAGATGGGAACCCCCCCCTTTGCAAGTGTGCCAGCTGGGTGGGGCTGCCATGGAGAGGAAGCTGGGCAGGATGGTGCTTGTCAGCTCTGCCTCCAGGGCTGGGAGAGACTTGGACCCCTGATTGTCTTTGTCTCCAGGAGCCGAGATGGCAGCTAGGCCAAATGGGCCAGAGGAGTGGGTGGGCAGTGCATACCTGTTTGTGGAGTCCTCGCTGGACACCGTGGTCCTGTCAGAAGCCTATGTGCGCCCCCAGCAGAAGGTGGCCGTGTACGGGGCCCTGCGGACTGCATTGGCAGGTGCGTAGGTAGGTTGCCATGTGGAGAGGAGTCAGGCCCTGTGCACCGGCCTGGGACCTTTTGTGGGTGGGGCCAGGGACTGAGATCCCAGTTCCTGGGTTTGGTGGTCCTCAGCTCAGCCGGGGAGTAAGGGAAAAGATCTGATCTGGGGGAGACCTCTGGCTGTGTAGGCTTTGTCTTCCTCCCTGCTTAGGGCATGTGTGCCCTGGACGTGCGTTGCCATATCTGTGTATGCTCTACCTATTTTTGCACTAACGTCTTCCTGCCCAACCCCACTCTACCCCACGCCCAGACCTGCTGGATCTCTCCTTTCTACTCATCACACCTTTCTCTCTTTCCCTGTTTTCGTCTCTCACTGCAGCGCCCCTTGCCCAAGACTCCTCCCCAGTATCTACTCTTCCAGGTCCCCCCTTCCTATCTCAGGGCGGAGGCCACAGGAGGCTGAAGCCAGTTGGGGGATCCAGTCCCAGCCCCAGAGCAGCGAGAGTCCCTCTCCTTCCGGGGCAGCGGGAGCCGCACTTGTAGAGGCAGAAGAACTGAGACCTCCCGCCCCTCCACCGCCCCACCGGCCGTCTACGTCCCTCTCTGTGCTGCAAAGTCCCTCTCCAGGTCCCTTTTGCCCATCCTCATTTGGAGCCTTGGAGATTTGCGCCTTGGGGTACTCCCCATAATAGGTCCTGGCCTTGTTGCTGTTTGCATCCCAAGTTTGTTTACCAGCTGAGTGCTCTGGGGTAACCCCGCGCCCCCAGGTCTGGGGATGAGGGGATCTGACCGCGGGCTTCGCCCCTCTTCTGGCCGCCCGGAGGATGGCCCCGCGGGGGGGACCTCCGGGCTCCTGACTGCCCGCCTCCGCAGAGAGCAGCGGGAGCCCGGATGTGCTGCAGATTCTCAAAATCCACCGTAGCGACCCGCAGCTGATCGTGCAGTTGCGTGTCTGCGGGCGCCAGCCCTGTGGCCGCTTTCTTAGCGCATACCGCGAGGGGGCGCTGCGCGCCGAGCTGCAGAGGCGCTTGGCGGCGGCACTCGCCGTGGACTGGCTGCCTTTGCAGCTGGAGCTGCGCGCCGGCGCCGAGCGGCTGGACGCTGTGCTGCCGGACGAGGAACGCTGCCTGAACTGCATCTTGGCCCAGAAGGTGTGGCCTCGCTGGGATCGGGACAGGACGGGGGGAGTGGGGGGTAGGCCGCTGCCAAGACTCCTACTGACGTCGCACTCCCTTCCCTAGCCCGATCGGCTCCGTGACGAGGAACTCGCTGAGCTGGAGGATGCTTTCCAGGGCCTGACGTGCGGCCCGGGGGGCCAGGGTGGCGATGTGGCAGTCCCTCCGGCACCCTCTCCGTCCCTGCTCCCCTCACAGCCTCCAGCCTCCTCCCGGTCGGAGAAGCCGTCGCCGTCATCCGGCCAGACTTTTCTATTCCAGGGTCAGCCCGTAGGTGAGCGCTCCGTGGAGAGTCAGGGTCGCCGGGAGAGGGAGGCTGGGGAAGAGCGAGGTCTGGCTTGAGTGGTCGCCGGGCAGGGATGGGGACGGTATCGGCTGTGGGATACCCGCCCCCTCTACTCACTCCGCTCCCCCTCTGCTCCCGCAGTCAACAGGCCGCTGAACCTGCAGGACCAGCAGACGTTCGCGCGTTCAGTGGGCCTCAAATGGCGCAAGGTGGGGCGCTCGCTGCAGCGCGGCTGCCGGGCGCTGCGGGACCCGGCGCTCGACTCCCTGGCCTATGAGTACGAGCGCGAGGGGCTGTACGAGCAGGCCTTCCAGCTGCTGCGGCGCTTTGTCCAGGCCGAGGGCCGCCGCGCCACCCTGCAGCGCCTGGTGGAGGCGCTGGAGGAGAACGAGCTCACCAGTCTGGCGGAGGACCTGCTGGGCCTGGCGGGTCCCGATGGCGGTCTGGCCTAGGCCGGGCACCGGTGCCATCGAAAAGGGCAGTCTGCCAGGCTGGGCTTGGAGCACCTTACTGCCTCGAGGGCCCCTTCGGTTACTGCTGCTGACTCCCTGTTCACCTAGGGGACTCTGAGACCACACTTCCAACCCCATTTTAACTATCGGCTGTAGCTTCAGGGGCAGAGTTGCCAGCCTTCTGGGACAAGGACCCACCAAGTCTGCTGGAAGGGCACCATTAGGGTTCCCATGGGTGTGGGTGACTTGCTGCAGGGGTCTGCCTCATCCCCCACCGCCTCCCAACACACACTTGTTGAACAATTACTTCTGGCCAGCTCATCAGTCATTGAACAGTGAACCACTGGTCACCTGTGTGTCCTGGGCATCATCCTGGGGCCACAAATATTGTGGTGAGCAAGATACACAAACCCCATCCACTCCCAGCTTCAGCAATAGTAATAAAATGTAACCTGTTTTGTTTTAAATGTGAGTAGTACAAGGAGTTGTGGGAGCATTGAGGAGGGATCTAACTCAGGCTGGGGCCAGGGTAGGCATCCTGGAGATGGGGTGGGGTTGGGAGAAAGGCAGTGTTGTGGGCACAGCCAGCCTCGGGTTGGGGTCTCTAGGAAGGCTGGAGGGAGGAATGTAAGAAGGGAAAGCTTAGATTGTCTGGATCTGGGGGTGGATGGATTTACTGAGAGGCAGGTGGGGAAGGAGGGAGGCAGACAGCACAGGGTCTGATAAACCATTTTACAGAGTGTGGGGAAACCTCTGAAGGGTTTTGAGAGTTAAGACTGGGAAGCTGGTGTGGATGCCAAGAGAGACAGAGAAAGGATGGTGGCACAGGCTGGGGCGGTGGCAGCAGAGATGGCGGGAAGGCGATGAAGGGAGAGCTGTTTAGGAGATGAAATGATGGAGGGACAGGCCTGGTGACACTGGATGAGGGGTGGTGTTGGGGATTGAATCACACCCCCCACAAAAGGTATGTTCAGGTCCCAACCCCTGGTCCTGTGGCTGTGAACCCATTTGTAAACAAGACCTTTGAAGATGCTCTTAGTTAAGGTGTGCTCACACCGAATGAGGGTGGGGCCTTCATTCAAGAAGGCCAAGTCCTGATAAACAAAAGAAATTGGACCCAGAAAGAGAAGCTACGTGAAGAGCAAGAAACTGGAAGACATTAGAATCAGGAGGAGAAAGAAGACGCTGCCATGTGCATTGCCATGTGACAGAAAAGCCAAGGACCTCGCGAGGATTGCTGGCAGCCAGCCCCAGAATGCCAGTCTTTGGGGGAAAAGCATCACCCTGCAGATGCCTTGATTTTGGACTTCTCCTGGCCTCAAAACTGTGAGCCAGTAAATTCCCATTGTTTAAGCCATCCCATTGTATGGAACTTATTTTAGCAGTTGTAAAACTAAAACAGGTGCGGTGAGAGAGGACCCTACAGTTTGCCTCTTTTGGGTGGAAGGGAGGCCACCTGCCGAGATGGGGCCCTGGGGGAGGTGAAGTGCTTGCTGTGTTTGGGACAAGTTGGGGATGACACTTCTGCAGGACATTCAAGGGAGAGGATCTGAGGGCAGCTGGACCTGTAACTCTGAATTCAAGAGAAGGGTCAAGGTCTGAATGGACAGGTGGGAGTGGGTGGGCTGGCCCAGGGGAGGTCCTGAAGGACATCAACAGAAAAGGAGGAAGGAAGAAAACCAAGAGAACTGGAGGCCAGGAGAATACCTACCTGCTGTGATGGAGGCTGCATATGGTTGAAGGCTGAGGAGTGTCCCCTGGATGCAGTGAAAGGGAGGGTTGACAGGGATTGTTTCTGGGACATGGTGGGGGCAGAAGTCAGACCACAAGAGGGAGTGGGAGGTGAGGCAGTGCAGAAAGCCTCTGGAGACTTCTGAGATGTCTGTGAACAGCAGAGAAGAAGGCTCAGGCTGGAGGGTTGACTTTTTAAGGGAGGACTCTGGTGGGAAGTCAGCAGAGGGAACAGGCATAGTCCCTGGCAAGATGGTGCTGAGTCTCATCACCTCCAGGCCCGGTGCACGGGCTGACGTCAAAGGTGGGCAAAGACTGGGCCTTCAGTTTCCAGGGCACCACTCTGCCCACTTGAGTTCCATATCAAACCCTTTGCCCAAGCTGAACCAATCCCTGCCAGCCCAATCTGGCCTGTAGCAGCCCAGGCCTGGTCACTTCCACCTGCGGGAGGCTGTGCTGGCGTGAGGCCCTGGAGACTAGGGGACTCAGAACTGGACCTAGGCCTGACCTGGTGTTTCTCAGCCTCTGGAGAGACAGACTGAAGTGTTTGCCTGTGAAGTTAAAGCAGATGGGGTTGATCCACTGGACTGTGTCCCAGTGGATGGAGAGGGAGAGGAGCAAGGAAGGACAGAGGAATTCCTGGACTGAATTCCAGACCTGGGGCACTTCTCGTGTGCGCTGCCTGGGTGGTCCTGGGCAAGTCACTTAACTCACTGAGTGCTGCCATCTGGGCATGAGCCATGTGAGCTGCCGCTAGGGTTGTGAGAATGGATGGGCTGTCTTTGTGTCTGTATGTGTTTCGGGTGGCCGTGGCAGAACCGGAGTAAGGTGGCGGCCCTAGTAAGGTGGAACCAGGGCTGCTGGTGAGCTGAGGAGACGCTGTCCAAAGGACAGACAGGGATGGTTGCCGAGTCAATGCCTAAGACGCCTGACTCCAGAGATTTGGGACCAGACAGCTTAGGGGCTTCTGGCAGCCCGGGCCTTGCCTCACTTCGGAGAGGCGGGGGTGGGGGTACTAACCCGAGAGGCTGACGCTTCTCCCAACTCCCAGAAAGGCGAGTTTGGGGAGTCCGAGCTTGCGCGGAACCCAGAATTCCCCTTCCTCGAGCCTTCCCAGCGAGAGCCGCTAGTGAGGATCCCTCTGAGTTTCGCCCCAACTCGGAGACCGCATTCCCGGGGCGGAGCTGAGCTCCCGCTGTCCAGGCGCGCACAGCTGAAGGGTCACGTGGCAGCGGCCCCGGCCCCTCTTCCTGCCAACGCCGCATTTGGCCCAGGCCGCGTTCATGGCCGCCCTTGGGACCCTGCGCTGAGCCCCGGAGGCCCTGGCGTCCGGGGCTGCGCCGCTCCCGAGGGCCGAGCGTGAGTGTCTGGATCCCAGGGACAGCGTGGCGGGTGGGGAGGGGTTGAAGAGATTGGGAGGCTCTGCGTCTCCCTGCCCGGGCCTTAAGGCACTGGCCTGCGCCGGCCGGAGCTGAAGGAGTAGGGGCTGGATTCAGAGGCGAACGTCTCGGCCCTTCAGTTGCCCATCCCGGCGGGTGTCAGAGCCCAGAGTAGGAAAACGACCGGAGGGGTATGAACCACGGTAGCTGGAGACCCCCGGGGCGTGGTCTCTCGCCCCTCCTCTCAGGCAGGGCGGGGCCAGGAGTCCCAGTGGGCTTGGGCCTCGCGAGTTCCTGACTGTGTCTTGCTGCAGGGGGCGCCAGCGCCAGCCACGCGGATATGCGGCGCAGGCTGCGCCTACGCGGCGACGCGGCGCTCACACTGCTCCTCGGCGCTGCGCTCGGCCTCCTGCTCTACTCGCAACGTGAAGGCGCGGCCCCGACAACGAGCGCGCCGCAAGCGCTAGGAAGGGCAGCGCCGAGGCCCAGCCCCTGGCCCCGCGTCTTTCAAGCACCCGAGGCGGGCGCAGACCCGCCGGCCTACGAAGGGGATACGCCAGCGCCGCCCACGCCTACGGGACCCTTTGATTTCCGCAGTTACCTGCGCGCCAAGGACCAGCGGCGCTTTCCGCTGCTCATTAACCAGCCGCACAAGTGCCGAGGCGATGGAGAGCGCGGGGGCCCACCCGACCTGCTCATAGCTGTCAAGTCGGTGGCAGCTGACTTCGAGCGGCGTCAAGCCGTGCGCCAAACCTGGGGCGCTGAAGGCCGCGTGCAGGGGGCGCTCGTGCGCCGCGTGTTCTTGCTGGGCGTGCCCAGGGGCGCAGGCA
Source organism: Bradypus variegatus (assembly GCA_004027775.1). Classification (NCBI taxonomy): domain Eukaryota; kingdom Metazoa; phylum Chordata; class Mammalia; order Pilosa; family Bradypodidae; genus Bradypus; species Bradypus variegatus. Next base: position 6,507 of record PVKY010002571.1, on the reverse strand, counting down.
TTGACAGGGCAGACGTGGACAGGGCGGGCACGCGAGCGCACTGGCGCGCCCTGTTGCATGCTGAGAGCAGTGCCTACAAGGACATACTGCTCTGGGCCTTCGACGACACTTTCTTCAACCTAACGCTCAAAGAGATCCACTTTCTGGCCTGGGCCTCGGCCTTCTGCCCCGACGTACGCTTTGTTTTTAAGGGTGACTCCGACGTGTTCGTGCACGTGGGAAACCTGCTGGAGTTCCTGGCACCAAGGGATCCGGCACAGGATCTGCTTGCGGGTGACGTGATTGTGCAGGCGCGACCAATCCGCGTGCGGGCCAGCAAGTACTATATACCAGAGGCTGTGTACGGCCTGCAGGCCTACCCAGCCTACGCGGGTGGTGGCGGCTTTGTGCTTTCTGGGGCCACGCTGCACCGCCTGGCTGATGCCTGCGCGCAGGTTGAGCTCTTCCCTATCGACGATGTCTTTCTGGGCATGTGTCTACAGCGCCTGCGGCTCACACCGGAGCCTCACCCCGCTTTCCGCACCTTTGGCATTTCCCCGCCTTCGGCCGCGCCGCACCTGCGCACCTTCGACCCCTGCTTTTACCGGGAGCTGGTTGTAGTACACGGGCTCTCGGCCGCTGACATCTGGCTTATGTGGCGCCTACTACACGGGCCACATGGGACAGCCTGTGCACATCTATGGCCTGCTGCAGCAGGCCCCTTCCAGTGGGGCCCCTAGCCACCCGTCCCTACCCCAAGTTCCCCTTATTCAGACCCAGGATGGAGTGGGAGAGTCGTTCTTGAAGAGAGAGTTTCTCAGACGTTATTGTAATGTATATGGTTCTTCCCCCAAAGGGGGGAGCAATTTGGGATCAGGTAATGGAGCCTGACCTGTTAAGACAGCCGGGGCCGAGGTGGCTGAGGACCAGGCTTTTGCTACAAATAAGCAAGGTACTTATTTCTAGGACACATTTGGTCCTCCTAGTACCTAGTACCTGTTTGGGGTGGGAGAGCGGCTCCTGTGCCACACTTGCTCCTTGGTTTGGAACCCCCTGGGATGATGCAGATGCATGCAGGCCTTTTTAACCAAGGCCTGGTGGTGGGGTGGGGTGGGGCTGGCCTCAGCTGTCTTGGACCTGGCAGGCATTCTGCCAAATTCAACTAAGGGTAGAAGTTTTGGTTCCCACCTGCCTCTCTGAGCTGGATTCCCAGCCCTGGCCGGTCGGCAGTTCTTCCCGAGGCCTGCTTTTCTGGACCCCCACCCCCATCCCCATCCCACCCCACCATGCCCTGGTCCAGCTGAACTCCAGGGATAGAGCCAAACACAGGAATGACTGAGTGCACGGTCTTAAAAAAGTTTTTCCCCACCTCCAACTACCCAAGGCACAAGAACCTACACCCACAGAACTATGCAAGTCTCCTACTTAATGCTGTGTACCATCCTCTTTGGTGGAGCCAAGGACCCTCTCCCCCTAACACCCCTCCACTGCAAGTTTTCCCATAGTCTTCAACTGCTTACTCCCTTTTCCCAACAAAAAACAAAACCCACACATATTTTAGTACAAACATCTCAGCAACAGCACATATAGGCAGTTGCTGAGGGCATAGGTGCTTTATTGGGGGTGGGGATTGGGCAGAGGATAAGGAAGGCTGATGGGGAACAGTCCTAGCTGCCCCTGACAGTGGGATATGTATGTGAGGTTCTCTGGCCAGGCCCTGGTCCACATGGGAAGACACTAGTCAGTCACAGAGTCACGGGAGCACCACACAAGCCTGGCTGTTTGCCTGGGAAACACACACAGGATCCTGGGGCAGGTCCCTTGTGCATTCATCATTAAACTATACATGATGAGGCTATACATGAGTTAATTACAAAAGAGTCATATTTACAAAAGTCTGTACACACATTTGAAAAACTCACAAAATTGTCATCTATGTATCACAAGTTGCTAGGCCAAAATATTAAAAACAGGATATTATACATTTCTCTTCTCAATTCTTTTCAAAAGGATTAATATTTTTAAAGCACTCTCCTTAGCAGCCCAGTCCTCCTTTAGCCACCAGAGGTCTTGAGCCATGAATGGGCCTGGCCAAGGAACAGGGCCCAGGGATGGGGCAGGGAGCCAGCCCACAGTGCAGAATGCTGGAACACAACAAAGGGAAGATGTCTTTGGCTAAAACTTTGGCATTAAATTAAAAAAAGGCAAACAGGATGAAATGTGCAGCCCCCCAGCCAGGTTCGGGCAGAATGGGGGCACAGGTAGGTGAACCTGAAGAGTCCAAGAGGGGTGAAAACCAGGCCTGGGCATGTACCTGGATGGTAGAAAGCTGTGTTTCAACCAGTTGGATCTACCTACTGGGCCTGGCAGGGAGCACGTGCAAGAAAGGAATGGAGAAGGCAGGTGGGCCACCTTAGCCATAGTAACTAAAGTGGATGTAGTGCAAATGTCACAACCGAGTAAGATGGACATGTAAAGGTCATGTGGCAATGTGAGGCCAAAGGCAGGACTCCTTGTCCTCGTCCTGGATGACTGAGTCCTCAACCACAGAAAGAACCCCAAGTTTCCCCAGTATGTGGGGAACAGGGTTGCCATAGAGGAGACAGGACCCTGCCTCTTACATTTGTTAGTCAAGAGCTCCTGGGTCCAGGTATCAAGGCTCAGAGGTTGTGCTTCTCCGTGTAGTCTGGCGCTGGCAGGCTGAAGAAGACAGAGCAATATCCGGGCCCCTCACCCCACAGCAGAGCACCTAGCCCGAGCCCCACTTCAGAGCATCACAACTGTCCTTTAACACTGGCAAGACATCCAAGAAAACCCACAGGGGGCACATCAAAGCCCACTGAGCAGGATATGATGCACAGTTCCCTGGGGTAGAGGGGCATGAGTGGTGATGTTCCTAGGGGAGCTCCGCTGTTCTCAGGTGGGCACCAGGCCTAGGAGGGCCATACAGGGTCACTGAGGCAATGTGGTTGTTCTGCATGACCTGGCATGAGAAGACAGTGGGTCAAGGGGGAGGGGTACGAAGGATGTAGGCCAAGTCAGTGGCTAGACTTACAAAACCGACCAGTGGGATCAGCACTGGAGCTGTGACTCCAGAGAATGGATATGAGCCAGGTCCTGTGCACAGGGGCTGGAGCTTGTGTACGCCTACACACAGGGCTGGGCCTGGATCCATCAACATCCCCCAGTTCATGCTGGGAGTCCCCAGGGTGTTTGCTTGTACCTCATGCAATACATAGCTTTCACCACGCTCATCTGTCCAGCCCTTCTGCAACTGCTAAGGGCCTAGTGAAGATACAGTATCCATAAAGGAAAACAGGGATAGCTCGTTCTTCTCTCAAGCCAGTGGGGCCTCTATAGCTACTCAGTCCATTTATTCATGAGGCACACAAAGGCCCCAATACTTCATTGGCTGAGTCCCACCTGTCCTGTGGTTCCCTTCCATGCTGTACCCATTTTCAGATAAAAATGTGGGATTTCCATTACTTCTCATCTTGTTGGTACAGACACTGCTTCAGCATCCGTGACTCTGAATTTCCCCAACATCATTTCTGGACCCTCAATGATCAAGTGTGGACAGGCAAGTTCTCAGCAGACAAGGTTGCTGGGGCATGGCTAACCTGCCTCGCGTGGCAGTTAGGCCCTCCCCAATCTTCCACAATCACTTGCCTGCCCCTGCCATGACAGTCAACCCCTTAGCCACCTACCACTAGGGCTCCCCAGGGTTTACCTCAAATATCATCCGCTGAAGCCCAAAGCAGAATGTGGACCCAAATGGATTGGTGTTGTTTGGGGAGGATGACCTGAGACCAGAGAAGCCAGAATTAGAGGAGCAGATAGAAGTTAACACCAGGCAGGGCTCCAGTCCCTTTTGGGATAGGGACTCTTGCTCAGTGGCCTCTTGTGGCTCTGAGTATATGTCTCATCTCCCATGCAGGCCCTTGAGGGGCCTCTCTCAGGTCTAAATGCTACACAGCCCAACTAGGCAAAGAATGGCAGCTGAGAAAGAAGTCAGGAGAGAGGGCCTTTTCAAGTGAGAGGGATACTCGGGTGGCACAGCAATAAGAATGGGACTGTGGACTACAGTAGGCAGCAGCCTCAATGGGAAAAAAAGCCCAGGACAGCCAGTCGAAACCGCCTTTCTCTCTGATGTCAGCTAGGAGTGAGAGGGTCCCCATAACTGGAGGTAGGGTGGGAAGAGGTGAGCTAACCCTAGGGGGCCACCTCTCTGTCACAGGTAATCATGCAGAACTGTGAGTCCAGTTCTAGTGTGCAGGTGGGGCAAGAAGTGTATTTGTGGCAGTACCAGAAACTTCTACAATTTCTAAGTAATACTCACTGCCAGTCTTCCCTGGACTTCCTGGGCTGAAGAGCAGGATGGGGTTGTCAGAGACAGCAACCTCCCACTTACCTGTGTAGGACAACGGGTTTCTCCACAGGGTGGCCCAGGAGCTCCTGGATGTTGTCCCACTGCAGGAGGGATAGAGAATAAGTGGTTAGCAGGGAATTTAACCTCAGGCTGTTGGCAGGTCCATACCCACCTCATTCTCAGACTACATCAGGTGGGAGAGCAGGAGCTCACCTTGCTGTAGGTTGTGCATGTTTCTAACTGACCATCTGCATTTTCTGAAAAGAGAACAAGGGGACAACTGGTAGCTAGCCCAGTCTGGAGTCAGTTCCACAACTGCCCAGGTAGATGGTTCAGCCCCATCCGTGGTCCCAGCCCTAGGCAGAATCCAGACTTGGCCACCCTTTGCACTGGGGTTGGAGTATGTGGATGGACAGACAGGCTGTTCTGGAGCACCAGTGTGGAAGGGGGGGAGGGCAGTCAGTAAGTCAAGAGCCATACCACCTGGCAGTGAGCAGCAGTTCCAAGGCTGCCAAGCATGAAGGATGAGCTGGGAGCACCTGGATTTGCAGACAGAACTCTCTCTCGAAGTTAGCAATACCACAGTGAGAGGGAAAGACTCTGAGGGCCTCCAGGAGACTAAAGACCAAGAACAAAGCTGCCCCCAGAACAAGGAACCAAACCCACAGGAGTGAAGCTATGGGCAGAAGCAGGTGAGCCAAGGCTCCTCAAACCGAATCTTCTCTGCTTGGATCCTTCTCCCTTCCTATAGTAGGAAACTGACTCCAAAACTCCGCTTGAGGACATTCACTACTCACCTTTTTTTATGGCTAGCGGGATCTTGAACTCACAGCGGTGATAACTAGAGACAGAAGGAAGATGGGGTAAAGGCTGGGACTCCTGCACTCCAATGTCCCACCCCAGAGTAAAAAAAGAATCAAACACACCTGCCCAAAGCCCTGGCTCTGGGCCCCTGACACAGCATTCACTGGGGAAGGCCAGATTTAGGCACAAAGTCACATAGAAAAGAGCATGGCCCTGGGATTGGATGACCCTATCACCCTGGACTAAACACCAAGCTTTCTGAATCTATTTCCCACTTATAAAATTGGTACAGATAGAGAGATGTTAAGGCATTTGGCCAGGAACACAGCAAACACTTAGTAAATTACACAGCAAGAATTAAGTATAAAGACATTTACTGAACACCCAAAAGCCACAAGCTTTCTTACCTGGGGTTTTTCAGCCCACAGCTCACTTCTCCAAAGGCCAAGTATGGGTATAGGTATACTCACATGTTAAAATTATAATGCCCAGGGTAATTGGTGTGTAGGACAAACTTCTTCACTTTGTGTGTATTTGCATCAAAGAGGATGTCCTGGGATAGAAAACAAGGGTACTCAAGTAGGTAACGTTACTGAGGCAGGGCAGGAGCCTTTCCAAGGGCATATCCAACTTGGGAACTCTCACTCTACAACAGGACACCTGAGGGCAAACACTACTCCTGAAGAACAGTCAAGGGGATAGCTGAGGCCAAGCAGCCTTTAGTGGGTATCTTCAGTGAGGGGACCCTGCCACATAAATGTCTCCCAACCCAAACCTTTACCACTAGGCCTGACAGACATGGGGGACCACAGCTCCCTCTGCTTGGTAACTACAACATGTCAGGGAGATCTTCCCCACCAACATACACCTGTCAAAAACAGGCCAATTGAGCATGGATTTTGACCTAAAGGCTATCCAAGAAATACAAGGGTCACTTGACTCTCAAGGGACTCAAGGTACCTTGCTACTCTGAATGCCATGACCTGTCAAAGCCTCTTGGCTTCTATTATACCCTCTCGGTGGGAGTGGTCAACCTCTGGGACTGATGTTCCAACCTGACTTGTAGTCAGGACTCAGATCATGATTTGATGCTACCTACTGAAAACTTCCACCTATACCTCACAACCCTCCCAGGTTTCCATCCTGCTGGCTGCTCAGGTCTATGACCTGAGAGATACCTCTGACTCAACCTGGACCAACAGCCACACTAAGTCCTATTAAGGCTGGCCCCTTCTCTCTATCCTTCCTGCTATGTAATGTCACTGGCTGTCAAACTCACAGGTCTAGCTCTCAACAGCGCCATTCTCTCTTGTCACCATCTGACCCTCAAGAGAATATGATTCCACTGCAGCTCC